>PISX010029764.1:0-19617 GCA_004024625.1 Mellivora capensis
CTCCTGGAGCGGTGAGGCCTGGAATTTCATTCCAGTGTCCCAACAGACAAGGGAGGGTCTGGGTGGGGCAGCAGCATCAGATGCTGGGAATGCCGGAGGGCATCATGAGAGCATGCAGTCCACTAAACTGGGCTCTCCTTCAATGCAGGTTTGCAAGTTTCCTCTATAAGAAGTTTAAAATATAAAAAGCATTAAGTGCAGCTGATTTTTAAGTTTATGATTATTAGTTTCTCGGTTTCGGAGAGGGGACGACTGTGTCAGTGAGCAGCAATGAGGTTCGCCATACGCAGCACAAAGCACAGTAATTCCGAAGTCTCCCTTGGGAGTCCAGCAAGGATGGTCTCCAGCCAGGTGCGAGCAGGAAGGGTGCGGAGCTGTGGCGGGCGCCACGGGAAACTTGGCAGGTGCTGGGGGAGTCCGCCTGGAGAGCCAGACTCGGGAGATCCCGATAAGTACCTTGGCCTAGGTTCTGCCAGCGGCGGCCACTTACCGCCAGCCCATTCTAACTGCCGGGGCTCTGCTCCTGCACTCTTTCCGTGAACTCCAGCACAGACACTGAAGCCCAGGCTCCGCCCCCGCCCGCGCTCCGGGTCCCCGATTGGTGGAGCCGACGCGAGGGGCGTGTCCGGAGAGCGTGGGACAGCCGCAGCGCTCAGGGCGCTGGGGGCGCTGGGGGCGCTGGGGAACTTGGCGGCGGAAAGCGGACTTTCAGAGCGGGTACCCGCGGGGCGCAGGAACGCAGGGACCCGGCCGAGCAGGTAAGGTCCCCGGGCCGGACAGCGATGCACGGGGAAGGCAGGTTGCCTGCCCACCCCCTCCAATGTCCCCTGGCCACCCTGTGGAGGTGGCTCCGGGGCTCGGGAGGGACAGGCACGCAGCAGCAGAGGCCACCTTGGACTCTGACCCAGAGCAGAGGCGCGAAGAAGGGCGCTTACTGCTGGTTGGGAGTGCAGGAGGCAAGGTGGAGGCTGCAGGGGCTCCAGGGAGAGAGGGGGTGAGCACAGATAAAGAAGCTCCGGGGTCGAAGCCAGGTGCCAGGGGATGCGAGACCTGTGAGCGGAGGAGGTCCGGAGGCGCCCGCGGGTGCTGTCCCTGGGGCGACAGGGATCTCCGCACACCCTTCGACCCTTGGCGGAGAGTTCTGCCCTAATACTGCCATCAGGACCTCACATCTTGGTCCCAGTTTTCTGGGTCTGCACAAGTGAGCAGAGTCAGCTGCCCCAGTGGTCCTGGGAGGTGGGGGGAGGGTGGCAGTGCTTTCTGGGTGGCCTTGGTCCTCTCTGTCCTCTCTCACTGTGGAACAGCCTGCCCTTCCACCGCCGCCCCTCGCCTCCCCCGAAGCATTGGCTTTTGTGATTTTGGTAGTTGCTGTCAAAGTAAATGGCTTGGGTTCATCTTCCATTTCACAGGGGACGTCCCAAGGCAGGCCCATAGAGATGGCTGTTCCTTCCCAGCCTGGAATCAGGTGGAATTCCTTTCCTTTCTCTCTTCCTGAACACCGAAGGGTTAAACAGGGCAGTGGTGTCTTCAGCCTCCTTTACAGTGGGGAAAAAGGAAGGTTTCAAAGGTTCCAGAAGGTTCCAAAGTTTGGAGGCACTTTGAACCTTGATCTCCACAGTGCATGGAAAATGTTGGTTTGCAGTTTGAACAAAGCCCTTCTTTCACCCCAGAGGGTGGAAAGTCAGTGGGGAGAGAAAGATCATTGCTGGGGTCATTCTGGACACAGAGTTTTTCCACTTAGTACTGGGCTGTTCCTGGGCACATAATTTCCACTGGGGTCTGTGTGAGCCGAGAGATGACTCTGACTTTTGCCTGTGTCTCTGCACATGACAGCCCTCAGGGCTGCCAAAACAGGAGGGGAGGCAGCCCAGCTGAGTTAAGAGACCTGACCTGGCCACCCCCAAGGGTGGTGGATTTGGGATGGAGTTGGGTGGAGTTGGGATGGAGGGGGCAGGGGATCAGACAGCAGCTGACTTCAGAGCTCCCCTCACTGGCCTGGCCGGAGGCAGCCTTTCCTCCAGCGCCAGGAGAGGCAGGGGTGGGAGACCAAGGTGATGAGAGTGTTTGGCCCGCCCCGCATGCAGGTGAGGTAGAAAATGAAACTTGAGAAAACCTGCCCACTGTCTTTACTTTTCTTCCTCCCTCCAGGAGTGTTTGCTGAGCACCTATAGCACTGGGGGGCCACAGCTGTGAAGTGAATAGACAAAAATCCCCCCTCCCCATGGACCTCGTACTACTGAATAGAGAATGATCACAAACAAAACTGAAAAGGATATTATACTCTCTCACATCTCTGGAGTCTTTACCAGCACTAGGAAGATGCCCAACCCAGAGGGGTGCACTGTGGAAATACTGGTGGCTGCCCCTCATTAGCTCAGTTCCCTTGATGTGCCTTTATCCATATTGTTTTCTGAAAAGGTGATGTCAACCTCTTCTTCTTGATGTAGGTCCTCTCTGTGGGGGCGGGCAGGAATAAGTATATAATGGAGGATGTTACAAGGACTGAGTCTACAGATAACAACAATGCAGAGAGGGGGTGGGTGGCTACAATCTCAGATCCAGTGGCCAGGCAAGGTGTCACTGAAAATGTGAACTTGAGTCAAGACCTGAAGGAAATGAGGCAGACATTTGGGAGAAGAATGTCCAAGGCAGAAAAACCAACAGGTGCAAATGCCCTGGGATGGGGACATCCCCAAGCTGGTGATGGAGCTGGGAGGAGGCCACTGTGCCTGGCAGAGACAGAGAGAGGGGAGAGCGGGTGGAGATGACAAGGCAGGGGAGATGAATTAGGGCCTTGGAGGCATACTTAGGACTTTGGCTTTGCTTGGAGTGAGATAACAGGAGTCATGGGGGGTGTTTGAGCAGAGAATTGGCACACCTGACTCACCTATTAGCTAGACCACCTGCTGCCCTGAGCCAGGCTGACTGGGCAGCAAGCGCTGAGGATTTGGGAAAGGATGATGGCTGGGACCAGACTCCAAGCAGAGGTGCAGAGAACAGATTGAATACCAGTATATTTGCAGGTAGAACCAACAGAATCTATTGGTGGTTTGGATACAGGGTGTAAGAGAAAGAAGGACATGCTGGAAGCATGGAGCTCCTTGGGACCAGCCTGGTTTGTTGTGGTGGCTGATTGTTGTGGGTTTTAGGTGGGGAGTGTGGGTACCAGGAGCTCAGTTTCTGAGTGTCAAGTTGGAGACCCAGTGGGTGGTTTTGTGGGAGGAACCAGAGCCAGGGAGATATCTGAGCTGACAAGTGCCCTGTGGGAGGAGAGCACCATGGGAGAGAATGGACATGGGGCAGCAGAGGTGAAGGAGGAGCAGTCGGCCAGGGGGAGGAGGGTTGCACAGTGCAGCAATAGAGATGGGCATAAGGGAGCAGCGTGCCAGACACTGCCCAGGAGGTGGTCAGGTGGCCAGAGGACCGAGAACCACCTGTGTTGAGTAATGTGGATGTCATGGCAGTGTCACCTACAATGTGGCCACCGTGATCGGAGGCCATAGGGGGTTGTTGAGAACAGGAGCCTGCTGGAAAGCACTCAGAGAACAGGAGCCAAACTGGCGAAGTCATTTGAGGAATTTCACTGCAAAGGGCAAGAAACAGAGCAGGGGCTAGAGATGGAAAAGTTGCCTTTTAAACAATTTTACTGGAATATAATTCACATCCCATAAAATCCACCCACCTTTTAAAGTTTGCCATTCTGTGATTGCTAGTGTATTTGCACGATTGTGTATCCATCCCACTATCAAATTCCAGGGGATTTTCACCACCCCAGAGAGAAACCCCACACCCATGAGAGCTCACTGCCCATTCTCCCCTTCCCTATCCCCTGACCACCACCATCTGCCTTCAGTCTCTATGGATTTGCCTATTCTGACATTTCATACAAGGGCAGTCCTTTACTATGTGACTGGCTTCTTCCACTTAGCTTCTGTCCAGGTTTGTCCCTGTTGTAGTTAACATGTATCATATATAATTCCTTTTTTTTGGCTGAATAATATCCAGTTGCATATTATATACAATGTATAAACCACATCCTGTTTATCCATTCATCAGATGATAGGCATCTAGGTTGTGAACACTTTTTGCCTGTTGTGTAAAATGCTGCTAATGGACATTCCTATACAAGGTTTTGTGTGGACATGTTTTAGTTCTCTGGGGTATATCCAGGACGGGAATTGCTGGGTCACGTGGTAACCTTACGCTTAATACTTTGAGGAGCTTCCAAACCATTTTCCAAAGGGGCTGCACTGTTTTACTTTCTCACAAGCAACATATAAAGGTTGGGATTTCTTCCTGGCCTCATGAACATTTGTCATTGCCTTTTATACTTTAGCCATCAGAGTAGAAAAGAAGCAGCATCTCCCTGTGGTTTTGATGACTAATGATGTTGAGCACCTTCTCATGTGCTTGTTGGGCATCTGGATATCATTTTTGGAGAAATGTCTATTCAAATCCTTTGCCCATTTTGAATTGGATTGTTTGTCTCTTTATTGTTGAACTGTGAGAGTTTTTTATATATTCTACATATTAGTCCCTTATCAGATACCCAATTTGTAATTTTCTCCCATCTTGTGCTTTTTTTCATGTTCTAGATGGTGAAGCATCAATTTTTTAATCTTGATGACGTCTCATTTATTTATTTTTTTATCACTTGTGTTCCATATCATATCTAAGAAACCACTACTGAAGAAAGGTCATAAAGAGGTATTCTTATGTTTTCATCTGAGAAATTATTTGAGTTAATTTTATATATGGCATAAGATACGGGGTTGTCCAACTTCGCTTTTTTGCACCTGGCTATAACCCTGTCTCAAAACCATCTGTTGAAAAGACAATTAATCCCTATGGAATTGTCCCCATACTTTGTTGAAATTTTCTTATTTTTTACTGTGGGAGAAATAACCCAGGTGTGCGTGCTGCTGAGCCACACCCTGCATAGAGCTAGGAATGGTGATGAAGAGGAAGGAGGAGAATGACTGGAGCAGCAACCTCCAGAGGGAGAGGGCTGCCCAGTGGAGTGGCTGGCATTGTCATGATCAAGGTCAGTGTGTAGTACCAGAAGAGACGGGCACAGATGTCAGCAGTGAACTTTATCCATGGTGACTCAGCACTGCAGAGAAGCAGAGGACAAGGGCTGGGAGCTGGGAGAAGAGGTGAGCAGCTGTGGAAGTCGGCTCAGAAAATTGAGGATAATGCCTGGAAAATTACAGCCCCCTCTGAGCTTAGTGATGATGAACTGAAACAGGTGCAGAGGGAGAGAGTGGAGGGATCCAAGGCCTCTGAGGGCTCTCTGTGCTGGGATGTAAGGAGAAAGCTGGTTCTTAGTGGCTTCAGGAAGCAGCCCTCCCTGAGGATGGTCAGCATCATTCCAAGGAGGAGGTCTTTAGTGGTGCAGAGGCCAGCTTGTCCTCTCGAAGCAGGAGACAATGCCATCACCCCTAAATCTAATTAGAGAGGGTGGCGAGGGAGTCACCAGTTAAGTTCTCAACTCTCCCAATACCTCATCTGTCTCAGTGGGCTTGTGCTGCCACAACAAAGTACTGGGTTAAGACTGGGTACTTAACTAACAATGGGCTTCTACTTAACTTTACAATGAATGTTTATTGCTCACCTTCTGGAGGCTGGGAGCACCATAAGAGGTTGCCAGCATGGTTGGATTCTGATGGGAGCCCTTGCTTGCAGACAGCTCTCCTCCCACTGTGTCCTCACAAGGCAGAGAGATAGTGGGGTCTCTGGTGTCTCTTCTCATAAGGGTTCTAATCCCTTCTTGGGAGTCCCCACCATGACCTCATCTACATTCATCACCACCCAAAGGCCCCGCCACTAAATACCATCACACTGGGTGTTAGGGCTTCGGCATAGGAATTTGGGACACACAAATTTCAGTCCACAACACCACCCAGACTGCTCTTGACCTCCAGGAAGCCCCAATCTGAACTTTACAACAGAGAAGGGACAGAAAGAGGTTCCAAGGTTTCCAGATCTTACAGGAAGATATCCATATCACTGGCAACCCACGTGGAAAAGAAAAATCTTTCATCTTTACACTTTCTATCATGTATCTTACAGAGTTGTCAGACCTGATATGGCATCCACAGGCCACACGTGGATTGACACATCGGTAGTCAGAATGGAGATGTGCTGCAAGTGCAAAACACACACACCAGGTTCTAAAGACTTAATATTTTTAAAAAAGGAAAAGATCTCAATAATCATTTATATCAATTACATGTTGAAATGATATGTTGGGATACTGGGTTAAATTATTAAATGAATTTCGTCTGTTTGTTCTTACTTTTAAAAATGTGGTTACTAGAAAATCTAAAATTATATATGTGGCTCACATTTGTGGCTTGTATGAGATTCTGTTGGAGAGACGCTGGAGAGAGGACCCCACATTGAAAATGGCCCCCAGCATGTCAGGCCCTCCTACTGGGGTCCATGGGCGCCTGTGCTGCCAGGAGGGATGAGCCCTATAAGTGTGTGTTACAGCGGGGCCTTGTCTCCGAGGAGGTAGGGCCCCTAGGTCAAGCTCGTGAGGACACAGTCTTGTGGGGACACATCCTGGAGCCCAGTCCAGGAAGCCTTGGACAGTCCCTGGAAGGCAGCCTCGGGGAGCTGGGGACCAGGCTGGTTCTTTTTTGGTTTAGGGACAGAAAAGTAATACCCATTTTCCAACACTGGAGTGGCCCCAGGCACAAGATTCCACACCTGGAGAATCTCAGCTTCCTCTGCTTCCTCTGAGCCATGGTCTCATTGCCTGGGAAGCCGGTAGGTCCCCAGCACCTGTTACAATTGGTCTTTCTCTTTATTCCCCCCTCGCATGCACGCACATGTGAGAGTGCTGTAAGGTAAATAATGTGTGCGGGGCAGTGTTACTGAACTTCATACACCCATCCCTGTTTACTACTTATTAAAATTGGCCATATATTGCACAAAAGCAGCTTGACTCTGTCCCCGTTGCTCAGCCCTGGGCTGGCTCCCTTCTCTCCCGCTGCCGTAAACAGCAGCACTATGACTATATCTATCTTCTTTCCACTTGAATTATTTTATTGGAATGTTTCCCCCAAAGTGAAATGTGTTGGGTGGAAAGTATATACAGTTTTATGGTTCCTGTGACTTCTTTTCTTCAAATCACCCTCCCAGCAGAAGGCATCACCATGTACATTCTCTAGCACCCCATGGTGCACCCGGGTGGTCTTGCACAGTCCATGGTGTGTGCTTGTGTGTGCTCCATGTGTGTGCTCCGTGTACATGTGTTCTGTGTGCGTGCACTTATGCAGTAACTTCCTCTGGCCCTGCCAGCTCTGGGTTTGATGATCTGTATTTCTTTTACCATTTATTTTTTATCTAACAGATACTGCTTATATATTATCCTGCTTTGCTTAATTGCAGATGAGAATGAGTAAGTCCTTCCCTTAAAACTCACAGAAATTCAAGAAACAGCCACCATCTCAATATCCTAGAGGAACACTTTTTGGATCCCTCTGCTTGCCAGCATTTTGTGTACCCACCACAGCCACCCAGAGGCTGCAAGTCAGCTGGCCAGACCCCAGCTTCACCTCCAGACCCACTGTTATCACAACTGTTATCACATTAATTATAAATTAATGAAGTCATTTATCTCCTCCAATAAACAAAGCACATCAGACAGTCCCCCTTCCTGTGGGAAGTAACACCACTACATCTGTGGTATAGACAAATCCTGGCATTTCTTTGTTGCCATAATTTGATTGTTCAGAATTAGACACATTCTGGTTTATATGCAAAAAAGTTTGCAGGAGATGTGGCTGATGTTCTGTTCATGGTTTATTAAAACCTCAGGAAGACCTCAGCACCCTCCCCAGGGAAACTCATAAAAGGTCTCCCTGTGGAGCCACATGCTGGCCTGGCAGGTGACCCAGGAAGGCAGGGAGGGAAAAGAGAGAGGATGCCCCTACTTGCCAACCAGAAGGCACCTCTCAATAATTAATGGGGGAAGGATCACTTCCTTCCAAACTTGGAGCCCCTTGCATTGCAACACACCCCAGTCATGTTTACTTCCAAGCCTGACATCTCAAAAAACAGAAAAATAAAAAAGTTCTTTCTAGCAAAAAATACACTGTCTGCTTGTGAAAAATCTTTGCTCAGCACTGTCATGTCAACACCCAAAGTGGGTTAATAACTAGCCCGGAACAGATGGTTTCTTTTTATAATTAGTGGGTCCCCCCACCAAGACTTCCTCCTCAGATGCCTTTGTGTCCTGCTGGCAGCCGCCTGCTGTTTCCTGGCCACCATGCTACCACTGCCCAGCCAGCCAGTGCCCTGCCAGGCCCAGGAGCCAGCCCACAGCCAGCCCTCTGCTCAAGCCAGGGCCCCCTCACCTTCTGCTGGGAACCAGCAATGGGGTCTGGGAGGCTTTCAAGACCACCTGGAAAGATGGGCACCAGCAAGTGACCCCAGTCTTGTCACCCCCACTAGCAAAGGAAAACTAATCAACCCAAGATGTCAGTAATCCACCATCAAATCAATAAAGGCCGAAGACACTATCATCCCATTCCTGGTGAGGATGCAGTGAGATTGTACCCCAACCCTGTGGCAGGGAGAACAAGTTATCTACAGTCACCATCTAGAATGAATTTTGACTGAATATCACAACCTTCACGAATATTGCATACTTTTAAATTCAGCAATTTCACTTGGAGGAATCTCTCCAAAAGACTATCTATGAGAGCCTAAAATACAAACAGAATGTTAAGACAAAACTGTTCACTGCGACAATGGAAACCACAGCACGGTAGGGCTCAGTAGGATGGAATATTATACAGCCATGACACATATTTACAAGGACTTTCAAATTACATCACCAATGTTATTTAATGTTAACTGGTAAAAGCAATTGAAGTCTAAACAGGAAGAATGAAAAGATGTTGGAAAGGCACATACACAGCTAAATGTTTGCAAGGAACAAACATTGCAACATTGTGAGTTAAGAATTATTTCCTGAGTGGTAAAATTCTTAGTAATTTCATTATCCTCTTCTCAATTGTTCTAAGCTTTCATCAATAAACACTGACAAATAAAAGGAAATGAATTTTTCAAAGACTATTTAAAAACCAAGTTAACGCTGCCCCTGTGGAGGAGTCTGGGGAAGAGTTCATGCTGGAGGAAGCCTTGCTTTTCCATTTGTACCATCTGGAGGGTTCTAACTTTTGCACCAGGCTGTTATTACCTATTCAAAAATGAGTAAGTAAATAGTATGCCAAGGAGTCACAAAAATAAGAATACTAAAACCACAATAGTCAAGAAGAGAGCCTGAGGGAAAATCCAGGAAAGTGCTCTCCACTCCTAGGGGAAATAGGACTTGAGGTCTGGCCTGCCCTCCCAGGCCCTGCACCCATTACAGTCACCCCAGGACCCAGCGAGTTCACACTGACTTCACTCAGCAAGATCTGCTCCATCTGACTCAAAACTGCTCAGGAGTTGGGTCAGGGTTTTTCCCAGGAATGAAAGTAGGCCCGACATGGGAGGGACTTCAATGGACATCAGGGCAGGGCCTCTGACTAGGACCCCGTGTTCCCTGGGTCTGGGAGAGTTGGACACAACCCATGAGCAATGAATGGATGAGGCTTCCCCCAACTCCCAGTCACCTCTATGAGTTAGGAAGACCATCTGAATGGCCCACCACCCTGTGGAGAATCATCTAAATGAGACCCCTGCTTTCCAGAAATAGCTTTGAAATCAATGTACTGGACTTCAGCCTTTAAGGCACTTTCCCAGCATGGCAAGCAGCCGCTTCTTCAGGGCCTCACTGCCCATGACCAATGTGGTCAGGTCTTCGGTGTCCCTCCACTTCAGGTGCTTGAGGATGGCCATGGCTTCATTATAGAGCTTGTGCTTCTTATCAGGCAGCAGCTCCATTATGGCCTGAGGAATCGGCTTGAACCGTCCGCTTATCATCCATGCACCTAAGAGGCCCCCAACAGCCTCCCCTAGAAAACAAGGAAGGTTCAGTTAGTTGGTTCAATGTGTGCTCTTGCTGGGAGCATGTCCACCGCCATGATGAGTGAGCACATTCACACACAGGCCAGAATGGGCTCAGCTTCGGCTTCGTGCCCGCTCCACCCCATGGTGCGGGCGGCAAGGGTTTCTGGGGTCCTTGTTCCATTTGGCTCAGATAACTGAAACCCAACGTGCCCTTCCCTAAGCTGTGCACTCACAGACGCAGCACAAAGCATCTCCCACTGCACAGCTCTGAGAACCGAAATCTTCTCCAGGGCCTGCAGGTTTCCTGCTTCCCACAAAACTCTCTCATCTTAAAGGAAAGAGCTGAGAAGCCAGTGCATTTGCAAGGAGAATTATCTCAGTGGTGAGGCTGAGTTTTCTTCATAATATGCACTTTGCCCCTGAACTTTGGAAATTTTCAGTGAAATCCTATGGTAAAAGGGCCCTGTGGACAGAAAAGGAGACCTTAACTCTGGAAGCAACTATTTTTCATGCCATCCCTCCAGAGTGGTATGAAGATAACTATCAAATAGAGCTTACTCAACTATTTCTCTTCCTGTGACCCCAAAAGGGTATAACTATTATTTTTAAGTGTAAATTTATGATCGATTTAAGATGTATGATTTTGGGACTTGAGGCCCCTATGTCAATGGAAAGTTCATTCTGATCAGGTGGGATGTAGGTTTGCTACAGGAAGGTGCCCTGGGGCAGGGGTCTCCAACTCAAGTGCCTTCAGGGGGCAGGGAGTAGATGAAAGGAATGAAGAAGGATGAGTGAGCCTGTGGGTGATGGTGAGCTGGGTCCCTGTGTAAATGGGCAGTGGCACTGTTGTTCAACAGAATGCTAGAAGTCCTAGGCTCTGCAATCAGACAACAAAAAGAAATAGGAGACATTCAAATTAGCAAAGAAGAAGTCATACTCTCACTCATTCAGGATGATATGATACTTTATGTGGAAAACCCAAAAGATGGCACCCCCAAAATTGCTAGGACTTATACAGCTGTTCAGCAACATGGCAGGATACAAAATCAATGCACAGAAAGCAGTTCCATGTCTCTACACCAACAATGAGCCTGAAAAAATAGAAATTAAGGACCCAATCCCATGTACAATTGCACCAAAACCATAAGAAGAATAAGAATTGCACCAAAACCATTAGAAGAACAAATATGTTAAAATGTCTACGCTGCCCAGAACATTCTACATATTCAATGCAATCCCTATCAAAATACCATCGACATTGTTCACAGAGGTGGAACAAACAATCCTAAAATTTGTATGGAACCAGAAAAGACCCTGGATGCCCAGAGGATTGTTGCAAAGAATGCCAATGCTGGGGGCATCAGAATCTCTGACTTCAAACTATAGTACAAAGCTGGTATCATCAAGACAGGGTGGTACTGGCACAAAAAGAAACACATAGACCAATGGAACAGAATAGAGAGTCCAGAAATGAACCCTCAACTCTATGGTCAACTAATCTTTGGCAAAGCGGGAAAGAATACTCAATGGAAAACATATAGTCTCTTAAATAAACAGTGCTGGGAAAATTGGATAACCACATGTAGAAGAATGAAAATGAAAAATTTTCTTAACACTACCCAAAGGTAAACTCAAAACGGATATAAAAGACCTCAATGTGAGACAAGAATCCATCAAAATCTTAGAGAAGAACATAGGCAGGAAACTCTTTGACCTCAACCATGTCAACTTCTTCCTAGACACATCTCCAATGTCAAAGGAAACAAAAGCAGAAATGAAGTATTGGGACTTCATCAATATAAAAAGCTTCTGCACAGCAAAGGAAACCACCAACAAAACTAAAAGGCAACCTACAGAATGGTAGAGGATATTTACAGATGACACTACAGACAAAGAGTTGATATCCAAGATCTATAAAGAACTTCTCAAACTCAACACCTAAAGAACAAATATAATCCATTCAAGAAATGGGCAGAAGGCATGAGCAGATACTTCTCAAAAGAAAACATACAAATGGTCAACAGATACATGAAGAAATGTTCCACATACGTGGCATCAGGGAAATAGAAATCAAAACTAAAATGAGATACCAAGACCAGTCAGAATGGCTAAAATTACAAGGCAGGAAACAATAAATGTTTGAGACGATGTAGAGAACGGGGAAAACTTCTACACTGTTGGTGGCAAGGCAATCCGTTACAGCCACTCTGGAAAACAGTATGGAGGTTCCAGAGAAGTTAAAAATAGAGCTACAATATGACCAGAAATTGCACCACTGGGTATTTATCCCAAAGATACAGATGTAATGAAAAGAAGGAGCACCTGCACCCCAATGTTCATATCATCAATGTGTATATATATATATACATCTATATGTATGTGTGTATGTGTATGTATATATATACACATTGATGATATATATACATACACATACACACATACATATATGTATATATGTATATACACATATGTATATACACATATACACATCTGTGTATATATACACATATGTGTATATATACATACACACATACATATATATGTATGTATGTGTTTGTGTGTACATGCATATATATACACACACACACATACACACACATACATACATATATATGCAATGGAATATTAGCCATCAGAGAGGATGAATACTTACTATTTACACCCACATGGATGGAACTGCAGGGTATTATGCTAAGTGAAATAAGTGAATTAGAGAAAGACATATATCATATGGTTTAACACATATGTGGGCTATAAAAAACAGTGCAGAGAAACTTAAGGGAAGGTAGTGAAACCTGAACAGGGAAAAAAAAAGAGAGGGAGCAAACCAGGAGAGACTCTTAATTATGGGAAACAAATTAAGTGTTACTAAAGGGGAGGTAGTTAGGGTGTGAGGTAACTAGGTGATGGGCATTAACAAGGGCACAGGTTGTGATGAGCACTGGGTGTTATATGCAGCTGATTAATTGTTGAATACTACATCTGAAGATAATGATGTACTATCTGTTGGATAATTGAATTTAAATAGAAATAAAAAATAAAGGAGCAGCGGCTACCCCTTGACAGTTCATTGCTACCACACGAAATGCAAGATGTATATCCTGAGAAGTCTCATGATTATTAAATATTGATGATCAGATATTAATAGATGCAGCCCAGCTGGACTTAGGGACTCTCTTTGAAAGAGCAGAGTGTGGAAAGGGGAGACATTGATTTCAAAATGAACAAACCTGGCAAAGAACACCTTAACCAGGTGATCAAGTTGGACATCGCTGGGGAGGACTGTGGGTGTCACATGTCCCTGGAATGGTGCTATGAGACAGGTGATCTGCCTCTGTCTGCGGTATGCTTCCCCGAGGTCCACAACCCTAGGCTAAGCATAAGAAAGCATCAGGCAGACCCAAACAGAGAAGCATTCTACAAATACCTTCCCAGTACTCCTCAACAGTATGCAGATCATAAAACAAGCCAAGTCTGAGGAACTGTTGCAGACCTGGGTAGACTAAGGAGACCTGAGGATTAAATGCACTGTGATCTCTTGAGCTGGATTCTGGGAAAGATCTTAAGACAAATGAAAAGATCTTAATGCCAAAACTGGAAAAGTACAAATAAAGTCTGGAGAACAGTAAATAGTGATCCATCAGTGTTAACTTCATACTTTTCACAAGTGCACCGTGGTGGTAACGTTACAGGAACTGGGTGAGGGATATCTGGGCGTTTTCAGCACAGTCTCACCAATGTGTAATTCTACTACCTTTGCAAAATTAAAGGTTTATCTGAGAGAATAGAACCCAGGCCAGAGAGGACCCGGTTGTGGGCTGGACCCCGCCAGCAGGCAGTAAAACCTGCACCCACTCAGGAAGCCAAGTGTGGAGGCTTCTGGAAGCACACAGCTCCCCTGGGGCTGAGCCTGGGCCAGCATCGGGCCCAGAAGACTGAACACTGCCCCTGGTCACCCTTCCCCTCTGCTCCAAAAGAAGGGAGGATTCTGGGAGGGAAAACCAGTCATTTACAAGTTTTACTGAACTTTCCCCATGACACCCATGAAGCACTCTGTGCCAACAAGAGATGCACTCCTATGCACTAAACCAATATTTGATTTAGAACAACACTTCATGCAAAAAGTCACCAGGAATATTGACCAGCAAATTAGTAACTCTTTACACAAGAGAAAATTCCCTGGTTTTCTGGATAAAATGATGCTCCACCCATGACTAGTGGCTTCAGGTAGCAAATCCCCGGGTTCTCCAAGCAGACATCCTGTTCTCTACTAGCTTTGACAGAATCCAAATAAGATATGTGCTCCCACAATGGCATTTGGGAAGAGCTATAGGATAACTGAGCCCATCAAGCCCTCCCCTGAACACATTAGGTGGGGGTGGGGGACAAAGATGTAGAATGTCACTGAGGAAGGAGGCCATGGCCATGTCTCCTCCCTCACTGGCTGCTCCTTGGATGGTGAGAAGCTGAAGTCAGGACTCACCGGTTCACAGGTGGGAAAGGGACATGTACAGGTGGAAGGTTTGGGGTCACCCACACACTGATTTACTCCCCAGTGTGATCTCTGCATCGTGAAATGTCCTTGAATGCCAATCCTGCCACAGAAAGGCAGAACAGGGCAGGAAGCCATGCCGGGAGCCAGAAACAGAAGCCAACCTGGGCAGACAGGCAGTCACCTCCCCAGCCTGTGTTGGTGGGAGGACTGCAGGCAGTGCTGTGAGCTCTCCCACGTCCCCAGCACAGGCTGCCTGGCACAGAGCAGGCATTCAGTGATGTATCTGCTGAGCCCAGTGTGGCAGACCATGCCTTTGTCGCTCCCCTGTGCTACAGGGTCCATCCGAGGCACCTCACAAGAGGTTAATCCAGCCCCTCCTCATGTCAGACCCACACAGCAGCTGCTCTCTGATGTCACCCTGGCCCAAGGGGGAGAGCACACCAGAATCCTTCCTACTCCTAAGACAAAGGAGGCAACCCTTCCTGGCTTCAAGAAATGATGGGAAAATCAGCCAAACCTTCACTCATACCCCAAAACTGGCTCTCAAGTAAAAGCAGGTGGCAAAAAAGGGGGACAGGGATGGCCACCCAGGAGAGATTGCTGCTTTTTCTGCATTAGACTGTTGGTTTCAGGATGGGGTGGTCTCCGTGAATAAGCTCATGTGAAATGGCCAGACAGTATCTGCTCCTAGGAGGTGCTCAGCCACTCCCAGCTTCCTCCCTGCTTCCCTCTGCAGTGACATGTAATGGTGACAGGGGAAGGAGACCATCTAAGGGACTCAGGACACCCTGATGTCTTCAGAGACCCAGACACATCCCTGAGGGGAGAGGCGCCCTCCAGGTCTGCATGACTCACATGCCATTTGCAAGAATGCCCTGCATGTCTGAGACCTTCACACTCAGAAGCCTGTGTTTTCTTTTCTTTTTTTTTCTTCTAAGAAGCTTTATTTTTTTATTTGTGTTATGTTAGTCACCATATAATACATCATTAGTTTTTTTTTAATTTTTTTATTAATTTCTTTTCAGCATAAGATAATTCATTTTTTATGCACCACACCCAGTGCTCCATGCCATATGTGCCCTCCTTAATACCCACCACCTGGCTCCCGAACCTCCCACCTCCTGCCCCCTCAAAACCCTCAGATTGTTTTTCAGAGTCTATAGTCTCCCATGGTTCTGATGTAGTGTTCCAAGATTCATTGTTTGCATATAACACCCAGTGCTCCATGCACTTTTTTCCCTCCTTAATACCCATGACCAGGCTCAACCATCCCCCATTCCCCTCCCCTAAAACCCACAGTTTGTTTCTCAGAGACCCCAGTCTCTCATGGTTCATCTCCCCCTCTGATAGCCCCTGCCTTCACTTTTCCTTTCCTTCTCCTAATGTCCTCCATGTTCTCCCTTAGGTTCCACAGTAAGTGAAACCATATATTAATTGACTCTTTCTGCTTGACTTACTTCACTCAGC
Source organism: Mellivora capensis (assembly GCA_004024625.1). Lineage (NCBI taxonomy): Eukaryota > Metazoa > Chordata > Mammalia > Carnivora > Mustelidae > Mellivora > Mellivora capensis. The sequence continues at coordinate 15,932 of PISX010029764.1, forward strand.
ACATTCTCCTCCAGTCCTATTCATATTGATGCAAAAGTTGGGTATGGTTGTGTAATATTCTGTTATATATATGAACCACATCTTCTTTATCCATTTGGCTGTTGAAGGGCACCTCCACTCTTTCCACAATCTGGCTCTTGTGGACACTGTTGATATGAACAATGGAGTACATATGGCCTTTCTTTTTAATACATCTGTATCTTTGGGGTAAATACCCAGCAGTGCCAGTGCAGGGTCATAGAGTAGCTCTTTTTTTAATTTTTTGAGGAAACTCCACACTGTTTTCCAAAGTGACTGCACCAACTTGCATTCCCACCAACAGTGTACGAGGGTTCCCCTTTCCCCACACCCTCTCCAACACTTGTTTCCTGCCCTGTTAATTTTTTTCAAGATTTTATTTATTTATTTGACAGACAGAGATCACAAGTAGGCACAGAGGCAAGCAGAGAGAGATGGAGAAGCAGGCTCCCTGCTGAGCACAGAGCCAAATGCAGGACTCGATCCCAGGACCCTGGGATCATGACCTGAGCTGAAGCCAGAGGCTTTAACTCACTGAGCAACCCAGGTGCCCTGCCCTGCTAATTTTTGCCAGTCTAACTGGTGTAAGGTGGCTTCTCAGTGTGGTTTTGATTTGAATTTCCTTGATGGCTAATGATATTAAACATGTTTCTCATGGGTCTGCCAGCCATTTCTATGTGTTTTCTTTTTTGAATTATTTTTATTTATTTATTTGACAGAGAAAGAAACAGCTAGAGAAGGAACACAGCAGAGGAAGTGGGAGAGGGAGAAGCAGGCCCCCTGTGGAGAAGGGAGCCCAATGTGAGCTCGATCCCAGGACACTGGGAACATGACCTGAGCCAAAGGCAAGATGCTTAATGACTGAGCCACCCAGATGCCCCTCTATGTGTTTTCTTTTTTTTCTTTTTTCTTTTTTTAAATTTAAGTGGTTTTCAAAAATATTTTATTTATTTATTCAACAGAGATCACAAGTAGGCAGAGAGACAGGCAGAGAGAGAGGAGGAAGCAGGCTCCCTGCCGAGCAGAGAGCCCGACGTGGGGCTCGATCCCAGGACCCTGGGATCATGACCTGAGCTGAAGGCAGAGGCTTAACCCACTGAGCCACCCAGGTGCCCCCGTGTTTTCAATAGGATGAATTAGGGACACAAAGATCATGTCACAGAAGCAACTGCAACTCAGCAAACATGTCCCACAGCACAGAGACTTTGGGGAGGTCTCTGTGGTTTCAAAGTCTTTTATTACAACACCCCCAAGGCTGGCTGCCCTGCAAGGCTTATGAACAGCAGCTCCAGATGGGCTTTCGACCTGACCACCGATCATTCCACCCACAGCTAGCTTCAAGCTCCCCTTCTTTTCCATCTCCTCAGAGATGCAGCACAGCAGCTTCATGACGTCTTCCACCTTGAGAGGTTTCTTGGCGAGCCTCGAAGGAAGCATTTCAAATAGAGAGTTCTAATGGGTGTCAGAGTATTTACACCCAAATGTCACTCTTGCTAGAGTCTGGAGGACAGCCTCATGTAGAGAACAGGAGCTCTGCTGTATTTGGAACCGACAGCACCCAGCAATGTGATGCGTTCCTTGTCACAGAGGAAGTCGGGGAGACGCTAGTTCATAAGCAACACAGAACCCGCAGAATGGACGAGAGGTCTTCCTTGCCCTCTGCGTAACTTCTCATTCATGACAGATTCCGGAACAGGCCCAGCCACAGGCTGCTCATCACAAGTGAGGCAAGCGTGCCCTCTCTTGCGTCCTCGGCCTTCCCGCCGGCTCAGGCACCCCCAGAGCACAGAGCCTGGCAGAGGGCAGAACGTCCCAGCCTCGAGTCCTCTGTCATGTGACAGGGCAATGGAGCTCATGCCAAGCCCGAGCAGGGGAAAGTACTGGGATCCATGACCACAGTGGCCTGTGCCCACACCTGCCTCACCTGTAAAGGGAGATAAACCACCTACAAGCTGGATTCTGGAAAGGTCTGAGGGGAATGGATGCAAGGTACCTGTCGTGAGTCTGGAACATGCGGCCCCAAGACCTGATGGCTCTAAACGAGTGTTCTGTTACTGATACACACCACTGGCTTTTCTGTAAGGAACCGCTCCTAACCCCTATCCAGTTCTGCATTGGGGATAATAAAGGTAGGGACAGGATGGCCCCAAGGATGACCAGTAAGATGGAACAACCAGAGAATAAAATAAACCAAAGAATTCCAGAGGTTTTCAGGTGTTTGGATAGACAGACAGATGGACCTTTGTAACAATGACCTTAGAACAACTCTCTGTGGTCAGCAAACTGTTATCCACACTGGTGGGAAACTGACAGGCCCTGGGCTCTGCCCCAGGGTCAGTGGGCATGGAGAACCACAACATTGATGGGTCACCTGACAGGACCCAGAACCCAAATCAAAGTGGCCATGAGCTGGTGCTTCAACTGGACCCAAGGCTGGAAGGGCACTTTCTTTCCTTCACTCCCCTTTTCATGCAAGCAGTCCCTAAATGATCTTGACACAGTCTGGGGTAGACCATTTGCTCAAGAACTCTTGGTTACATCTCCTTTTGACCCAAGGAAAATCCAGAACCAGACACACCTGTAGAAATCATGCTCTCAATCCTGGGGGAGAATTTTGAGCCCCTAGAAGAAGTCTATAGGTCTACTGGATCACCACAGTCGGGGTTCAGAACCCCTCTGCCATTCCAGAAGAGATAAGTTACTCTCCTGGACTCTGGAACCTGCCATGTTCTAAATCAGTGATTCTCCATAAGTGCACCCCACTTTGGACAGCAAGACTCAAAGAGAGCATGACCCAGACATCTGACATCGGCTACTTAGTCCTCGAGTTCAGAAAGTGCAAACAAGCACCCCCCAAAGTGCCTGTTTGACCATGTGGGGTGTAGAGGCCATGAAGGGGCAGGCTCTACAGGGGTGCTCAAGGGACTGGAGGAGAAGTCAGGAGTGCCTGCCCCTGCTCTGGAACCGTGTGTCCTGGACCTGCCAGCACACCTCTGAGCTTCCTGCCCCTTTGCTCACTACTGGCAATCCCTTGGAGGGAATGGAATATCTGTCCATTATCCTGGAAAAAGGGAGATGAAGCTCAGACCTGGAAAGGCCCCTCTGAGGGCTGTAGTGAGCTTCCCATTTCCAGGCACATGAAGACTCCAACCATGGTCTTTAAGGCTGGCTCTCTGTCCAGGGCACTCTTCCTAGACACCACTCCTAAAACAGGGTTTCTGCACAATTACTGACCTGCACGTGGAAACACTTTCTGCAGGGCAAGAAAATGTGTGGAAAGGAAGCAGGAAACAGCCATGTCACACTCTGGTCCATCAAAGAACCTAGCTTCCCACCTGCTCTGAATGACTTCACACAAACCCAGAGGGGCAAATAAAGCATCATCATGCAAAGACTACTTATTTCCAACCTCATCCCAGCCCAGGCAGACCAGCCCAAGGCAGGAGCTCAGGGCTCTGTGGACCTGGAGGGCCAGCTGGTGTCCCGGTATGTGGGAGGGCACAAACGGATGTGGCTCACCTCTGGCTGGGTTCAACAGCTTCACACCACAGCAAGACGTGGCACTGTGGCTGCCTCAATGCAAGACAGAGCTGGTTTAATTTCCATGTGAGAATCATTTTAGACTTCAGAGCACCAATAGATTCTTGTGGAAGAAAGGTTTGTCACCC
>PISX010029765.1:0-19440 GCA_004024625.1 Mellivora capensis
GAGCACACCACCCCCCAGGCCCAGACCTTCCCAGCCCATGGACCTGAGCACACCACTCCCAGGGCCCAGACCTCCTTCCCAACTCACACCCCTGAGCACACCACCCTCCAGGCCCATATTTCCTTCCCAGCCCACACCCCTGAGCACACCACCCCTGGAGCCCACACCTGCTCCTCAGCCCATGCCCTGGAGCACAACACCCCACAGGCCCACACCTGCTCCCCAGCTCACACCCTTGAGTATAACCTGCCTCAGGCCCAGATCCATTCCCCAGCCCAAGCCCCCGAGTACAACTCCCTTCAGGCCCAGACCTACTCCGTAGCCCTCACCTCTGAGCACATCACCCCCCAAGCCCATGCCGCTGAACACACCCCGGCCCTGGTCCATGGCCCCGAGCACACCGCAATCCAGGCCCATACCTACCCCCCAGGCTTTAACCCTGAGCACACTCAGCCCACTCCTGCCCAGGCCCAGAACCCTGAGCACCCCTCAGCCCATCCCCTGGGTCACACCCCTGAGCGCGTAATAGCCCACGGCCCGGCCGGCACCCTGGCCCACACTCATCTAACCCACACCCCTGCACCTCACCCCCTGGTGCCCGCTCCCACCTCTGCCCCAGCCCCTCCCCCAACTACCCTTGTCCCAGCCCCTCCCCCAGCCCCTGGCTCAATCTCTGTCCCAGCGCCTGGCCCAGCACTGGTCATGACCCTGACGACCACTCCTGTCCCCACTCCGGTCTCTGTCACCACCCGTACCCCCATCCTAACTCCTATTCCCACTACCCTGACTGCCTTTGGCCAAGAGCTCTCCACTGGCCACGTGGTCTACGATGCCCGCAGGGTGAAGCAGAGCGTGCACCATGTGTGCCCCCCTCTGCCCTCTGGGTATTCCAGAAAGGACATGGGCACCCTCCCCAGGCCCCAAGAGGGGCAGGGTCTGGACAGCTCTGGAACAGCGGAGCCAACAACGAAGCGACCCAACAGGGACAGTGCCAAGCCCTCCACAGGCTCCGTCCTGGGCTACCTGGAGTTGGGGAATGTGGAATGGAAGATCTCGAATGACGCCAAAGACAAGTTCTTACAGCCCAAGACCTTCCCTTACTTCAGCTTCCATCCCTGCAGTTCGGAGAGGAGACACACAGACTCTCGGACTCCGGTCTACCCCAAATTCCTCGTCTACTCTAAGGAGGCCACACCTTCTCAGCATTGCTTTCATTCTCCGACCAGTACCCAGAGCTCAGTGAGCACCGTCCCTCCCCCATGCACTCTTTCTCTGCCTCTTATGTCCCCCAGATCCTTTGTCCCTCCTCAAGCCTCCAACCACCAGCAGCTCTCCGCCTCAGTGGGACCCCCCACCTTTCCCCCCACCTCCAGGTCTTCTCAGTCCGTCTCCTCTTCCCAGTTCCCCATCCCTCCGCACTTCTCCAAGACTTTCCAACCCCCAATTCCACCCCAGCCCCCTAAACTTCAGGGGAGTCTAGGCCTCAACCAAGACTCTGGCCTGCAAAAGACTTCAAGCCTTTCAAAGGACTTGAGAGTTCCCAGGAACCCAGGCCTTGCTGAAGATCCAGGCCTAAACAAGCCCCCAGGCCTTACTCTAGACCCTTCTCTCTGCAAGAGTCCGAGCCCTTCTCAAGATTCTGGACTTCACAAGAATCTGGTCATTACCCAAGACTCTGGCCCCGAAAAGAGCCTCGGTTCTACTCAAAATGCAGGTATCTTTAGAAGCCCGTGTCTCGCCCAACCTTGTAACCTCCACAAGAACATACCATTTCCCCAAACTTCTGACATTCAGAGGAGTTCAGGCTTTATGCAAAACTCTGGAGTCTATAAGAATCTAGAACAAAACCAAGAGACTATACACTATAAAAGGCAAGATCTCTCCCAGACAACAGCCCTCCACAATAGCGCGGGCCCCTCTCAAGATTCTGGAATTTACAAGAGCACAGGTCATGCTCATGAGCTGGGAGTCTCCAGGAGTCTAGGCCTTCCCCAAGATTCGTGCCCCCAGAAGAGCCCATACCAAGACTCTGGAGTGAACGCGTGCCCAGGCTTGATCCAAACCTCTGGTCTCCATAAGGGCTCGGGTCTTACCCAAGACTCTGGAGACTACAAGAATCCAGGCCTTACACAAGCCATTGAAGTCGAAAGGAGATGTGGCCGGACACAAGACGTTGGAATTTACAGGAGTCCAGAATATACCCAAGACCCTAACTTCCACCAGTACCCAGGAATTAATCAAGATCCTGGCCCCCATAAGGGCCCAGCCTTTCCCCAAGACCATGTCCTCCCCAAGACTCAAAGCCTTATTAGGGAATCCAGCCTCCACAAGGATTCATCCCTTATCTCACATCCCAACCACCCCAAGAACCCAGGCCTTGCTCTAAGTACCGACTCAGTCCAAGTCTTGGGCCTCCCTCAGACCCCAAAGTCCTCACTGTGCCCGAAGTCATGTGCATCCAAGCAGGCTCCCCAGAAGGAAGACCCACAACAGCGCCTTCCGTGGCCTTCTGTCCCACCTAGTCAGAACTCCAGCTCGCCCAAGCCCCCGGTGGTGATCTACAATGACCTGCAAACCTTCTCAGAGGTCCCTTTGCTAATTGAGCTGCAGCCATCCTCCCGGCGAGCAGGTGGCCAAGACTGGGCATACCGTCCCGTGGATCCGGTGCCTTCAGCCTCCCAGAGCTATCGCCAGATGTCTATGCCTCCCAAAATCAACTGGAAGCCCTACTGCCCTGGGTCAGGCACCCGGGTCGGGCATGTGGTCTTTGATGCCCGCCAGAGACAGTTTGGGGTGGGCAGGGACAAGTGTGAAGCTCTGTCTCCCAGACGCAGTCGCCAAGAGGCGTGCAGCAACCCCCCGGAGACCACCAAGGAGTGGGGATATCAGTGTGTGATGAGACCCTTGGAAAGAGAGGGGACAAAGGTGCATCAGGAATAAAGAGGCGAAAAAAAAAAAAAAAGGAATAAAGAGGCGAGAGAACTATTGTGTGGTTGTTTGGGGACATCCCACCCTAGCCCTGTTCCTGATGCTGTGGCCTCCCACAGGGCCCCATGAGGGCTGCTACTCGATCCCTGCCCCTGTTTCTCCTGCATCCGTGTGTGGCAGAACCCCCGATCCCCAAGGCCCAGAGCTGCCTTGTCCAATACAGTGGCCATGAGCCAAATATGGCTATTAAAACGTAAATTAATGAAAATTAAAATTTAGGGGCGCCTGGCTGGCTCAGTCGGTAGAACACGTGACTCTCGATCTCAGGGTCGGGAGTTCAAGCCCCATGTTCGGCATGCATGGAGCCTACTTAAAAAAAAAAATTAAAATTCCATTCCTCAGTCTCATTACCTACATTTTAAGTGCTCAGTAGCCATGTGTGGCTACTATACTGGACGGCACAGATTTAGAACCTTTCCACTGTCACAGAAAAACCTATCGGACAGCAATGCTTTATAGTTTACAGAAACTTTCCTTTCCCTTGTCACTCAGACCCAGGATCTTCAAAGCTCGCACAGGACCCAGAGAACTTAGTCGTTTTCAGTGTGACTGAGAGGCCACCCTCTGGGGAGGAGGGAAGGAGTATGGACACCCTATACCCGATTGCCCCCCAGACTGTGAGAGAGAGCCTAGCCTTCAGTCTTCCTCATCTGGGGTCTCGGGTCACAACCAGGTATATGGAAACCTGCCTCCCCGTTCTGGGCTGTGTTTGGGGCCTCAAGGTTGCTGAGGGCGAAGAGGTTTCTTTGTCAGGGGCCCGGAACCCCTGAGATCAGGATTCCCCAAATCAAACTCGATTCTGAGAGTCCCCTCCTACGCAGCTCTTTGCTGCGGACGTGGGCCGACCTCACCTTGGACATAGTCCTTCCAGGGAGGGGTGCAAAGGGAATGCGAGAAGTCCTGGTCTGGTGGTGCCTGTCCCTGGTTCCCTGTGGTTCCGTCTTCTCATTCTGGGTCCCAATCTCATCCTGGGCTAGAGCTGGTGGCCGTGGTCACTGAAGGTGATTTCCTCCTCCTGACAGTGTTCCACTACCCTGCCCCAGCCCGGCTGGGATTTTCCTCCGGACTTGATTTTCAGTCCTGATGACACTTCTGTGTGTGCGAATGAGCTGGCCGATCCCGTGGTGTGCTCCCCGCCAGCACCCATGGGTCCGAAGTGGGCATCGCCAATACCTATGTCCCTTCCCTGAGCCAGATGTTTTTTCCCTGGGTCACCACCTGTGTGTGCTTGCCTGACACTGACCCCAAAGGGATGCCTTGGCACCCAGCTGGGAGCCCCTCTCCAACACCTCTCTGGCCGCGCCCTACCACGCGCAACCTTTATAGGCTGCAGTCTCGTCTCTCAAATGAAGTTATGATTGCGTGGACGACCCCTCCTAGATCTAAGCGACCCGGGCTCCTCTACTCCCACAAGAGATGCGGAGGCCGCTATTGCCCCCCAGACCCCTAGGGTATGTCCCCCTTTATTATTTGCTCTTCGGAGCCATCCTGTTCCAACCCCACGGAGTGTTCGCGTGGGCCTGACCTGGGCTTGAAAGTCACAGGAGTTGATCTCCACAGAAACTACAACTTCCATCAGGCACTACTTCAGCGGAACAGGAAAGGATGCAGGGGCGTGGCCTCAACTCCGCCGCAGCGCGGGAGACGAACTACAACCCCCAGCACAGCGCGAAGAGCTCAGCAGCGCGGAGAGCGACTGATCTCCGGCAGGAGGCGGGGCCGGGCCGGAACGGCCGGGCCGGGCCGGCCTCCGAGGGGGGCGTGGCCCCAGCTTGGGGGGCGTGGCCTCGGGCTCCGGGAGGAAGTTACCTGTTGAATCCTTCTGTCCGCCGCCTGCCCACCCCTTGCAGCCATCCCTGAGAGGGCAGCCGCAGACCACCAGCGGCTTCCGAAAGAGAGGTAAGGGGAGGTAGACCAGGGGCGGCGGCGGCGACTATCAACATCCCGTCGGAGGGCCCAACAGCTACTTTTTACCTGCGGAGTCAGGTGAGCCGTTCCCTGGGGGCGGGGACCAGCGTTTGAGAAAAGGGCAACGGCGTTGGAGGTATTTATTTGTTCGGCTTCAAGACTACATTTAGAGCCCTTCGGCTGCAGACCCTTTGACGAACTGTGCCTGGGGCACTCCGGCGGCCTCGGGAGGAGAGAAGAACGCGGGCGACTTTTCGGCCGCAGAGGAGCGGCCCGTCTAAGCGTCCTCCCGTCCGTGTTTTCCCTAGCCCCAAACGGCTGAGCCACATGGCTTCGGCGGTCTGGGGGAGTGCGCCCTGGTGGGGCCCGCCGCCCCCAGCCCCAGCCCGGCCGCTCACCGACATCGACTTCTGCTCCGGGGCGCAGCTGCAGGAACTAACGCAGCTGATCCAGGAGCTCGGTGTGCAGGAGAGCTGGGCTGACGCGCCCAAGCCGGGGCCCGACCTCCTCCGGGCCAAGGACTTCGTCTTCTCTTTGCTGGGTAAGTCACTCTCCCCGCCTCGGGCCGCTCGCAGCCTTCAGCCCCGCCCCACCCCGCTCGGGCTTGCCGTGCCCTCCCGAACCCGTCTCTTCCCGTAGGTCTCGTTCACCGTCGGGACCCCCGGTTTCCTCCCCAAGCAGAGCTCTTGCTGCTTCGTGGTGGGATTCGCGAGGGCTCCCTGGATCTGGGACCTGCACCCCTAGGTCCTTACATCCGGGGACCTCATTACGACGCCGGCTTTACACTCCTAGTGCCCGTGTTTTCGCTAGACGGCACTGGGCAGGAGCTCCAACTGGATGTGGAGTCCTGTTCCGCGTGGCTGTGCCTCCCAGAGCAGGTCCGCGGAACCTCGATCCGGGAGGCTTGGCGGGATTGCCTAGGACCTCCAGTCCCAGGAGGACGTGACTCCATCCACCGAACCGAAAGTGAAGGAGGTCCCGAGGGCCCCCAAACCTCCATGGACCAGCACAGTTATGTCACTGAACCTGAGCCAAACTTGCCTTTGGAAAATCCATCTAGTAACGATTCGGGGCCGGAGCCGCCTGAGCAAGACCGAAAGGATCACAGCTTTTCCACCCCACTGAAAAACCTGAATGGTGACGTCAGGAAAGCAGCCGTCCTCCGCCCAGTCCCACCGCCGTCGGAGGACAGGGAGGCTTGGCCCACACTTTGCCCCATCCAGGTGGCTGCGTGGTTCTTTGCTTCACTGGCCGCGGTGGCTGAGTCCCTGTTCCCGGTCCCGGGTGCCCCACGCTTGGTCCACGCCGCCCGCCACGCGGGGTTCACCACCGTCCTCCTGGCCACACCGGGGCCGCCGCGCCGCGTCCTGCTCTTCGACCTGATTCCCGTGGTGTCCGTGGCCGGCTGGCCCGAGGGTGCTCGGAGCCACTCGTGGGCTGGCCCGCTGGCCCCCGAGTCGTCGTCCTACTACCTGGTGCCCGGCGGCCACACCGGCGCCTCGGGCTGGCAGCTCTGCTTCGCCCGCCAGGAGCTGGCGCTCAAGGCGCGCATACCCGCTCCGCTGCTGCAAGCGCACGCGGCGGCCCAGGCGCTGCTGCGCCCGCTGGTGGCCGGGACCCGGGCCGCGGCGCCCTACCTCCTGCGGACGCTGCTCTACTGGGCGTGCGAGCGGCTGCCCGCGCTCTATCTCGCGCGGCCCGAGAACGCGGGCGCCTGCTGTCTCGGGCTACTGGATGAGCTGGGCCGCGTGCTCGAGGCCGGGACGCTGCCTCACTATTTCCTGAGCGGCCAGAAGCTCCGCGCGGGGGATGGCGCCGCTGCGCTGCTCGGGGCGTTGGCCCGGCTCCGCGGGGACCCAGCGCAGGCCCTGCGCGCCGCGGTGGAGGAGGCGAAGGCTGCACGCAAGGGGGGCGGCTTAGCTGGCGTGGGAGGCGGGGCCCATTAAAGACGCTGTTCCTACCCGCGTGGAAAGGTGCTTCTGTTGGCCAGGGGCATGTGGCGGAGGCTGCTAGCCCCTCGCAGAGGAGACGCACTGAGCGTCCTGGGTCCGGAGAGCACCGCCGAGGAGGCCTCGCGGGGTCCTCCCCAAACTCCTGCCCCGTTCCTGGCACCGGTCGTCCCATTTCTGGCCCCTTTACTCCCCAGATCTGTGGCCAGCACCCCTCCCGGCTCGCGCATCCTCCGGCCACCATCTTCCCAATTGTTACGGTCTTTTAGGAGTCAGTAGGGAAGGAGTGGGGGTGCTGGCAAAACGCAGCAGGAAGGTGTGGAGACCAGGGACTGACCAATTTGGCTCGCACAAAATCGGAGAGATTAAGAAGGCCAGGCCAGGTTGCGCCCTGGGCTGGACCTCACCACCGCCCCTCCCCTCTGCAGTTAGACCCCACTTTCCTCATTCAGTTCTGCCCTCCCAAGCCGGGCAGTAGGGTCCCTTTTTCCATTCTCCCAGCGTCCGCCATTCCATCCATCTTAAGCTCAACCTGTCCTCCCATCCAGGGTTCCGTTCAGTGCAGTCACCTCCTTGTCTCTCCTCCTCTGAACCCCAAGACGTGCGGCCTTGCCTCGGCTCCGCCTGCCTCTAAGACCGTCCCCACTCCCTGCCTCCAAGGAACCCCGGGGTTCCGCTCGCCCTGCTGCACCCCCCTCTTTCCCGGCGTCTCCGCCCCCTGCCCCGCCCCCGGGCCGGCTCTCCGAGGAGGGGGAGCTGCTGTCGCCGCCGCCGCCTCAGCTCCCCACTGCCGCCGCCGCCGCCGCCGCCGCCGCCGCTCTGCTTGGTCCAGCCGCCCAGCCCGGTGCTCTGACTTTGCCGGACCAGGGCGCTCTGCGGAGACACCCTTCCTCCTTCCTGGGGTCCGGGGCGCCTGGCCCGGCGTGGGGGGAAGCTCTGCTGGCGAGGGACAGGGAGGGAGGAGCCTGGAACCGGAGCCAGCGCCACCCGTCACCGGATCAACAAGACAGGACAGGTTGAGGGGCGTCGGGGAAGGAAGAGGGGTGCTATAGGCTGTCCCGGGGAAGACGAGAAGCCCTGTCGCAGAAAGCCCTGATGCGCTCTGACTTGTAGGGGGCCTGTTCACAGTTGGGAACTGGTGATAACGTGGGTGCACTCCTCTTGGGGGGCTGATTGGATTGGAGGGCGTGGGATCTAAACAGCACCAGCTGTCCCCGAGGAAATTAAGGGGCAACCGGGGAGAGGGGGACCGGATGCTCCTTATCTCGAGGTGACAGAAGCCCTCCAGACAAGCCCTAGGAAGGGCGGATTTGCAGGTGACTTCAAAAGGGGTGGAGGGTGACGAGGTGAGGAAAGGGGCACAGCAGCTGGAACCATGTACCACTAGAAATGGAGGTGACTTGGTGAAAAAAAGGTATGGCCCAGAGACAGGGTCTGGGAACCCCCAATCGCTGAACGGGGACAGCCTGGGTTTTCCCAGACAGTTTTGGGGGACTTCATTGAAGAAAGTGGGGATCCTTTCCACTTAGAGGGTGGCAAAGACACCAAGGTTGAGTTCCTCCCTGACACTGGCAGTGCCCCAGCAGGGATGGGGTTGAGCTAATATATCAAAGCTAATGACCCGCACCCTTTAGGTTACAAGAGTGGATTTGGGAGGCGTGTGGGTCCCCAAAATAGGGTGGAAAGGTGTCTGGGACTATCAGAACCACATCTTGCAAATTTTGAGGGTCTTGACATTGGCCTAAGGGAAGTGGGGACAGGGACAGTGAAGAACAGGGTAGTTTCCAGTAGGGGACAAAAGTCGAGGGTGGGGTCGACAGATACACAGGGCGCTGGGGCCAGTCGAGCTAGCACGGGGCCCAAGGGTGGGAGCTGGCGGCGGCGGGGTGGAGGGTCTGGGGCTTATCCTCAGGTCCCGCGGGTGAGGCGGTGAGTTGGGACCCCCGCGTCGAGAGGATGCCGTGGTGAGCCGGCTTCTCTTGAGGAGCCCAGCGCGCTCCCGGCCCCTGCCGGTTTGGGGGTGTCTCCTCCCGGGGCGCCATGGCGGCTCTGGCCAGTAGCCTGATCCGGCAGAAGCGGGAGGTCCGCGAGCCCGGAGGCAGCCGGCCCGTGTCGGCGCAGCGGCGCGTGTGTCCCCGCGGTACCAAGTCCCTTTGCCAGAAGCAGCTCCTCATCCTGCTGTCCAAGGTGCGACTGTGCGGGGGGCGGCCCGCGCGGCCGGACCGCGGCCCTGGTGAGTGGCTGGAGCGGGGTCTCCGGGCCTGGGAGGTTGAGGCCAGGGACTCCGAAGGATGGGGCCCGACTGAGGGGGGTTCCCCGAAAGTGGAAGGGGGTGGGCCAGGACCACAGAGTGTCTGCCAGACGATGCCTCAGTTTCCCTTTTCTTTTGCCCATACCCCGGAGTCTCCTTGCTGTCGAGGGCAAGGGGGAGGCTTGGGGGGCTAGGTCTGGCGCTCCCAAGCCTCGCGGCTCCGGCTCGCCGCCCCCCACCCAACGCAGGAGTCCCCACCCCCACTGTCCGCCGCCTACGTGCCGGCTCTCGCGATTCTTTCAATGCCGGGCGGAGGGGCCTGGGGGTTCCGGACGCCTGGGTCACCCCGAGGGTTTCTGCAGCTCTGGCAGCCCCGCCCCCGCCCCGGTTCTCCCGCTCCTCCACGCCTTGGCTCGGTTCCTGCTGGCCGAGCCTGCCTGGCTCGGCGCCAATCTCCCCAGCTCTCCCCCGGGTGTCCTTGCGGCTACCTCGCCAGCCCGCCCCTCTGTGCGCCCTCCTCGGTGACCTGCGCCTCGAGAGGGGCGCCGGCCACCCCCCCATTACCCCCTACGCGGCTCCGAAACCGGCTCCCACATGCTCGGGGCGGGGCGGGGGGGACCCTCTGCCGCGAGGAACTCAGACCCTGTACGGGGCGAGAGACCCGCGCGGAGACTGGGGGGTCGTACCACCTACGAGGGGGTTCGGCGAAGTCGGCCGAGAGCTAGCGACCGGGCGGGAGAGTTGCGAGGGTTGGCGCGTGGTCCCCGTCCAGGCACGACTGGCAGGAGTCCCTCTGGGCCCGCGCCCGCCTGCTCCCAGCTCCGCCAGGGGCGGCCCCCTCGCGCCCTCCCCCGCCCCGCCGCCGGCCCTCCGTAGTGGTACGGTCCGCAGCCCACCCTCTGAGTGGGACCCGGCCCCCACGTGACTCCGCCCGCCTGGCCGGCTCCCCGGCCCCCTTCCCCCATTTCCTAGGGTTTGGTACCGAATGTCCCCCACCTCAGGCGGGTTACCTGGCTGCAGGGGAGAGGCTGGGCCTCAGGGAGGGCCGGGCCCCCGCGAGCCCGCGGACTGACAGACAGACAGACCGACAGATGGGTCAGTGTCAGACAGGCCGGCACTGGGCCAAGGCAAGGCCCGCGCCAAGCGAGCGGCAGCCGCAGCAGCAGGTGCTGAGTCAGCGTCGGGCCCAGTCCCACCCCCACTCCTGAGGGGGCGCCCCGACCCTGTGGTCACCTCGCCACCGCCCCACAGTCACAAACACTGGCCCTTCTGCAGTCCTGCCTGCCTCTCCCCGTCCTCTGCCTTCTGATGTCTCCCCCCTTCCTCTTCCCTCATCTCCCCTCCCCCACTTCTGGTGGAGCTGTAGAGTAGAAATTAAGCCATTTAAATAAATTTCAATAAATTAAGCGGAAAGCTGGGGGTTAGAGGAAGCAGAAGGGACCCACACCCGGGCTTCCTTCGGAGTCAGAGAGAGGTGGGAGAGAGCCTGCTTGGAGAATCAGAGAGCCGGGGCCCTGGGACCCTCGACCTCCCCGCGCACTCTCCCCTCTTTCTTTCCTCCCATCCCGCCAAGTGGAGGAATGGTTCTGGGAACAGAGATGTCATTTTCGAAGATGAATGTCTCTCTCTCCAGAGCCTCAGCTCAAAGGCATCGTCACCAAACTGTTCTGCCGCCAAGGTTTCTACCTCCAGGCGAATCCTGACGGGAGCATTCAGGGGACCCCAGAGGACACCAGCTCTTTCAGTGAGAGGGGAGGCCAGCAGCTGGGTGGGAAGGGAGAACGCGGGGACAGGAGGGGACCATCCTATTCCCACTTCCGGTGCCCTTGTTTTCTGTCTGGCTCTTTGGCCCCCAAGGGGGAAGCGGTGGAACTGGGCTGGGGGGGAGCTGGGCTGCGGGTCTGAGGCCCCCAGCACTGATGCCCCCCCTCTCCCCACCCCCAGCCCACTTCAACCTGATCCCTGTGGGGCTCCGTGTGGTCACCATCCAGAGTGCCAAGCTGGGTCACTACATGGCCATGAACGCAGAGGGGCTGCTGTATAGCTCGGTGAGAGGGCGAGGATGAGTGGCCTGGGGTTTGCCCCCCTAGTCTAGTTTCCTTTTATTCCAGCCCCCTGCCCCCCCAAATCTAGGGGGCCACCAGACTCTCCCTCACCCTCCCTTTCTCCTGGTGTCTGCATGGAGTGAGAAGTGGGCCCTCCCAGCCCAAAATGTGTGGATTCTATCCGGGCTCTTGGTCTTCCCAGGGCCCCCTTCTGTCCAGTGATACATCTTTTTGTGCCTCTTTGTGGGCCTTTCTGGGTCTCTGTCTCCTCAGCCACATTTCACAGCTGAGTGTCGCTTTAAGGAATGCGTCTTCGAGAATTACTACGTTCTGTATGCCTCCGCGCTCTACCGCCAGCGCCGCTCTGGCCGGGCCTGG
This sequence comes from Mellivora capensis, assembly GCA_004024625.1. NCBI lineage: Eukaryota > Metazoa > Chordata > Mammalia > Carnivora > Mustelidae > Mellivora > Mellivora capensis. The sequence goes on from PISX010029765.1 coordinate 11,520, forward strand.
TACCTGGGCCTGGACAAGGAGGGCCGAGTCATGAAGGGAAATCGAGTCAAGAAGACCAAGGCAGCTGCCCACTTTGTGCCCAAGCTCCTGGAGGGTGAGTAGGAACTGTGGAAAAGGTGGGCCACACGAGAGGGTACTGGCCTTGACGTGGATATTGAGTGACATGCAAATCAGGGCCTACAAGTATCCGGGAGGACACCTGCTATACCAAGGCAAGCCAGGAAGGCTTTGGCCTCTGGGGGTTTGGGGAGCCCTCCTCCTGTGGGCTGGGGTTCCCAGAAGATGAGCATTGGGGAAGGGCACCCTTTCAGAGCTCTGATTCCTTCTAGCTCTCTCCGGGCCTAATTCTCCTTCCTGCTCCTCTCTCTCCCCTTTACAGTGGCCATGTACCGGGAGCCTTCTCTCCACAGTGTCCCTGAGACCTCCCCTTCCAGTCCCCCTGCCCCCTGAAATGTAGTCCGTGGACTGGAGGCTCCCTGTCCTTGCACGGAGCCGGCCACTGTCACAGCCTGTCCCCCCGCCCTGCCCCAACCCCCGCCGCCATACTCATGCCCTGAGCAGCCAAGTCCCAGCGGGTGCTCTATCATGAGGGAGACGAGGGGCTGGTTGTGACTCTCCACTGCCCCTGACCCCAGGCTTCCTGCTCCTGGGAAGAGTTCAGAGAGGAGGATTCTGAAAATGGTCCTGGTTGATCACTTCTTTCCTTTCACACAGCCCCCCAAAGCCTTTTCCCAAGAAGGCCCAAGGGGGATCCAAAGCCAAGAGAACAGCACCCCGGGCTCAGTCAGTTCCTGGAGCCCTATGCCCTCTTCATTGCCACTGAGCCATAGATTTATAGGTCCACGGGAGCTCACGATCAGTTCCTTTTTGCCCGACTCCACCTCCTGCCTTGTTCTGGACGGGTCTGGAACACCAGGCACCCTGGCCAGGGCCCTTTTTGCACTAAGGCTCTGTGCTGGAATGCTGGCATGCTGCCAGGCTCTGCTCTGGTTCCAGCAGGCTTCTGTCCTTGACCCAGATGGACCCCTGGTTTCCAGGTAGAGGGAGGCTAGATTTGAGCCCTGTCCAGCTGCTGGCCTTGGCCTGAACTAGGACCAGTCTCAGATCACCACAGTTTTAACTTTCTTATCCCAAAGACACCCAATTCTAGAGCATGGGGTTCTAGACGCACATGGAGCCGTACGTCCTTCTGAATCCCAGCTCTAGGACACAGACCAGGACTCTCAGCCCTTCCCTCCAGCATGGAACCGGGGCCTGTACAGCCATATTAGTGCTCATAGAGACCCACCCTCCTACCTTCTCTAGTAACGCCTATCACAGGTGAGCTCCGGAAAGAACCCAGCTGTGATTCACCAAGAACTTTGTTGATGAATCAAGAAACACTTCTTGTTTTTCCTAGACTTTCTAAAAATCCGATTCTTCCTATAGAACGCTAACCTTATTTTTACATACCGTTTCCAGCTCGGGCAGCTCAGCTGGGGTCCTGCCAGGGAAACGGCATCTGAGGAAGGGCAGAGGAGTTTGGGAAGGAATCTTTGCTCATAGCAGGGAAGCTGGGATGGCCAAGGGGCCAAAACCGTGGCATTATTTTGGCTGTGCCTGGGTGGGGGGCACGTGAACACTTAGCTACCTCAGCAGGAATTCTTTCCAGATCCCCTTTAAAGCTGAGGTCTCTAAGGTAACGGATCTAGAATGAAAAGAACAAACAGGACACAGTGTTGATCCCCAGTGCAGGACCCCAATTCAGCAATAAGTTCTGCCCCCTCCCCTACAAGTCAGGCCAAGGACCGTGAGGGCCTCTTGGGCTCTGAGACCTCATATAACTCCAGAGCTTCTAACTTAATAGGACTTGCTTTACCTTACAGCTTATAACTTCAGCTAAGTTTTAGGTACCCAAGAAGGGCCTGACTAGATTTTTCTGAAAAGCGCGGAGTGCTAGGGGCAGGCCTGAAAAAGATCAGGAGCCCACCAGTGAACTAGGAGGGGGACTCCGAGTAGCCTCAGACCCGGGAGACCCTAAAGGGAGGGGCTCTATTTCTCGCTTGTTGCAAGAGGGGTACATACTCCCCTGGCCCGCACAGACCCCCTCTCAGGATCAACCCATCTCCTGGCTGCTCCCAGGGGACGGGGTCTCCACTCCATGCTTTCTCAATTAAAGAAGATTTATACAACTGAAGCGTCGTCTGTCATCTATGGGTGGCGGGCATTGGCAGTTGCTTGGGGCGGGACCAGGTCCCAGGGGCGGGGCGGCTGGGCTGGCGGCTGCCCCCCAACGACAGGTGCACATTCCTGGGCGCCTCGTCACTTCCCCTGCGCTGGCGAACCGAGCGAACTCACTGAGCAACGCGGCCAGGCTATGACCCCAGGGGAGCTGCTGCTGCTTGTGCTGGGGGCGCTGGGGGCGCCGCTCGCCCCGGGTACGTCAGGGCCTCGGGGGGGGGGGAGCAGTGACGGGGCCAGGGGTCGTGACCGGGCACGGTGGCTTCACTTCGAGCTCTCCTCCTCCAGGCGTCCGCGGCACGGAGGCGGAGGGCCGGCTCCGCGAGAAGCTCTTCTCTGGCTATGACAGCTCGGTGCGGCCGGCGCGGGAGGTGGGGGACCGTGTCGGGGTCAGCATTGGCCTCACCCTGGCGCAACTCATCAGCCTGGTGAGGGCGCACGCCGGGGTTGAGGTCGGGCCGGCGGACCGGCTGGGGGCGTGGCTTTGGGCGGGGCGGGAGCGAGAGCCGGCTGGGGGCGGGGCGTGGGGCGAGGCCCGGCCGGGAGATGGACGGGGGGTTAGCGGAGATTGGGTCGAAATCGGACCCATGGACAAGCTGTGGGCGTGGCTGCTGGACCTGCCTCGGGCAGAGCGGGGCAGGGCGAGGAACCCTGAAGCGAAGCCGGGGCCGCGGGACTGGCAGGGGGGCGGGACTTGAGGCGGGGTCGCAGGCTGGGGCGGAGCTTGGCGCCGGATCCGGCTGCGAAACAAAAGCCGGCGGAGCTTCAGCGCGGGGTGAGTTACGGGATGGGGGCGGGGCCCGGGGCGGGGCTGGGGTGGGAGGGGGCGGGCGCGCTGGGAGCGGGATTGGCTGGCGCTGTAGACCGCCGGAAGTTTCTGAGGTAGAGGCGGGGCTCAAGCCAACGCTGCATCTAGGGGGAGGGGCTTGGAGCCAAGAGAGGGGGACTCTGGAAGACAGGGGTTTCCAGATAGACCTTGACCCGCCGAGCCCCTTCATTTCTCTCTGCTCACGTCACCTCTACCCTTTAAACTTTTCCCTTCTAGAACGAGAAGGATGAGGAGATGAGCACAAAGGTGTACTTGGACCTGGTATGCAGACCCCACGGGGTGGGAGAGGGCGTCCCGCTGCCTTCCCAATTTCCTCCCTTGTCCGGCTCAGTAAGAGCAGTTCCCGCATCACGACCTCAGAAAACGGAACGGAAACGGAAGCTTCAGGAAACAGTACCCATCTTTACTCTAGGAGCTGCATTCCACGCATTCCTTACTCTAACTTTTTTAAAACATTGTTTTGGGGCCACTAATTTGATTTCTGATCCACTAAATGGTTGCGAACTGCAGCTTGAAAAACCACTGTTTTAGTGGCTAGCTAGTGCAATCTCCTCATTTTTACAGACCAAAAATTTGGGGCCCAGGGCGAGGGAAAGGGAAATTAGTTGATGGGGTCCCAGCGAGTAAAGGTGCAGTCGGAACCAGAACCCCGACTTCCCGAACCATAGCCCAGGCCTGTCGGCTCCCCTTCCCTGCCCTTCCTCCCTGGCCTCCTGCGGACATCCCACGTCCCCTCCCGGGCTCCAGCCCCCGACAGCCCCTCAGCCTCTGCTCCCACAGGAATGGACTGACTACAGGCTGAGCTGGGACCCCGCGCAGCACGAGGGCATCGATTCACTCCGCATCACGGCTGAATCCGTGTGGCTTCCGGACGTGGTGCTCCTGAACAAGTAGGCTCTTCCCCTAGACCGGGAGGTGGGCGGGGTCTCCGGGGGCGGGGTCTCCGGGGGCGAGGTCTCCGGGGGGCGGAGTCTGATTCCCACTGAGAAAGTTCCGCCGCGCAGCAACGACGGGAATTTTGACGTTGCCCTGGACTTGAACGTCGTGGTGTCTTCCAATGGTTCCGTGCGCTGGCAGCCTCCAGGCCTCTACCGTAGCAGCTGCAGCATCCAGGTGCCGGGATTCCCCTGGGAACCCTGCTTCCCCAGCGACTCGCGTCCCCCCTCCATCATGCCCTATAACCCTCCCATAGCGCCCATCCTCCTGATTTGGCGTGGTTTCACCTTCTCTGCCCACCATCGCTGACCTGCAGTGTTTCTCAGTGACCTCGCTTCCGTTGCCCATAGCCTCCCTTAATAACCTTCCAATTCATCTGTGACCCTATGTCCCTGTGACCTGCCTAATGACCTCCCAAGGCCCCCAGCTCTCTGGCAGCTGCGGTGACTCCCCGCTCCATCCAGGTCACCTACTTCCCGTTCGACTGGCAGAACTGCACCATGGTGTTCAGTTCCTACAGCTATGACAGCTCAGAGGTCAGCCTGCGGACTGGCTTGGGTCCTGACAAGCGGGAGCGGCAGGAAGTGCACATTCATGAGGGGACCTTCATTGGTGAGTGGGCATGGCTCCCCCATCCATGGGCTCTATGATTTCCAGTTTCTAACAGGCTGATAAATACCCTCCTTCAACAATGCCCGCTACGACCCTGTGGGGTCGGCAAGATAAGTGGGATTCTCTACATTTCGCAGATAAGGAAGTGGAGACTCGTTCATCAGAGATGGGCTGCCCGGCCCAGTGTCCACAGCTAGTGTCTTATCCCATCAGCCACTCCCAGGTCTAGGATGTGGCAGAGCAAGCCATATCTGGCAACAATAAGGACAGGTCCCACATCTGTGTCCCTTTCTTCTCTCCCCTCTCTTTCCTCGCAGAGAACGGCCAATGGGAAATTATCCACAAGCCTTCTCGGCTAATCCAGCCTCCCGCGGATCCTAGGGGAGGCAGGGAAGGACAGCACGAAGAAGTCACCTTCTACCTTATCATTCGCCGGAAGCCTCTCTTCTACCTGGTCAACGTCATTGCCCCATGCATCCTCATCACTCTTCTGGCCATCTTCGTCTTCTACTTGCCACCAGATGCAGGTAAGGGAGGAAGAGCCTACAACCCACCTTCTTACCAGTTGCTCAGCTTCCTGTCCACCCGGAATCCAGGCAAGGTTTTTGGGCCAGCCCAAGCCATCATGGATTGTGCTGCAGCAATCTTGCCCAGGTTTTCCCTTCAGCCAGAGGCTTTTCCTGGATCCAGGTTTTCCCTCCAACCTCAGGCTGGGGGTGCGGTGGGGTGCGGGGCTCTGCAGCCCAGGTCTCTCCATCTAGGAACTCCTGAACCCTTTTCTGCAGCCCAGGTCTCTCCATCTAGGAACTCCCGAACACTTTCCTCCAGAATCCTAAAATCCCATCCTTGGAACCGACCAATTCCTGGGGTTAGACGATGCCCCCTTTTCCTTTCCCCAGCCCTGGTATCCACCGCCCACACACCCCTGTTATTTTTCAGACACCTACTAGCCCTTTGGAGATTCCTTTAGAAATAACAGCAACGTTTCTCTAGGAGGAAGCATAATGTAGTTACAGAGTAACCTTGGGCAAATTCCTTCCTATTTGTCCCCACCTAATAGGATTATTTTGAGGATTAATTGAGTTAATAGAACTATGCCTGGTACCAAGTAAATTCTATGTAAGTGTTGGTATTATTTTTACTATTTTTGAGCACTTGCTATAAGTAGCACAATGAACATGTTACATATAACTCAATTCCTTTTTTAAACTTTATTTTATAAGGGGGGAGGGGCAGAGCGAGAGAATCTCAAGCAGACACAGGGCTCGATCTCATGACCCAGAGACCACGACCCCCCAGAAATCAAGAGTCAGTCCCTTAACCGACTGCACCAGCCAGGCACTCCTACATTAACTCAATTCTAATCTTTAGAACAACTCTGTGAGGTGAGTGCTAAATTGTCTTCCCCTTTTACAGAGGAGGTCAGAGAAGCTGAGAGCGTTTAAGTCATTTGCCCCAGTTCCAGCTGCAGTCAGAGACAGGTAGCGTCTGGATTGCCACTCTGGTCGGTGCCGGTCTGATTCCCAAACTGGAATCCTTAACTCTGGCATTTAAAGTATGCTTTCCTTCTCTCTGGCATCGAGTTCTCTATCTAGGGAAGGAAAGTGATCCAGCTCTAGAACAAACTTACAAATGTAACTTCTACTTCCTCCCAGAGCAGGGCAAACCTTGGAACCCAATATTATAGGACTTAAGCGGACCATAAAAGTTTTGAATTTCAATACCTTCCTTGAAGTTTGAGGTGCCTGTTTTATGTCCCGGGAATAATCAGCCACCTGGCATCTTTTTATATACATTGTTTCATTTTTAGATCCTTCAAATTGCTATTTAGGTCCTCAAATGGGCTGCAAGGGTTGGTCTGTTCATTCATGCAGTGGTATTTGTTTAGAATCTGTCATGTGCTAGGCACTGGAGCTCCGTCAGTGAATAAAAGAGACAAAACTCCTTGCCCTTGCAGAGTTTACATTCTAGTGGGGAGACCGTCAATGAAGCAAATACATCTATGAGTACATTAGAAGAGGACAGGTCCTAAGGAGAAACATAAAGTAGGAAGAGTGGTAGAGAGGATGAGACTGGGGGTTGGGGTTCTAATTTAAAATAGAACGGGGGGGGGGGTGCCTGGGTGGCTCAGTTGGTTAAATGTCTGCTTTGGGCTCAGGTCATGATCTTGGAGTCCCGCATCGGGGTCCCAGCTCCATGGGGAGTCTGCTTCTCCCTCTGACCTCAGCTCTCATGCTCTCTCACTCTCTCTCTCAAATAAATAAATAAAATCTTAAAAAAAAAAAAAAAGATTATTCTCTCCCTCTCCCTCTCTAAAAAAATAAATAAAAATAAAATAGAACGGTCAGGGGGCCCTGGCTGGCTAAGTTGGTACAGTACGTGAGTCCTGATCTCGGGGCTGTGAGTTGGAGCCCTGCGCTGAGTGTGGAGATTACTTAAAATTTTAAGAAGAAAATAGAATGGCCAGCGAATGCCTCAATAAAAAGGAAATATTTGACCAATATTTGAAGGAAGCGTTGAAGGGGATGAGGGAATGACGCTGGCAGATAGATATCTGAGGGAAAATGTACCAAGGGCAGTTAACAAAGAATGCGAAAGCCGGAGGAGTGGGAGTGAGTCTTGCATATTCAAGAGCCAGGATAACTGAATGAAGGAAGCCGGAGAAAAACAGTAGGAGATAAAGTCAAAGAGATAATGGGAAGAAGGCCTCGTCAAACAGTCAAACACGCTGAGGTCTGGCTTTGATGCTCAGGAAGATGCAAGCCACGGGAAGGTTTGGAGAAGAGAAGTGATACGACCTGATTTACATTTTAACAAGCTGAAATCTGGCTGCTCCGTTGAGAACAGTCAGCAGGGGGGAGTAGGATGAAGGGAAGAGGAGACCTTTATAAAAACTCAGAACAGGCGCCTGGGTGGCTCAGTCGGGTGAGCGACTGCCTTCGGCTCAGGTCATGATCCCGGACTTCCAGGATCGAGTCGAGTCCGCATCGGGCTCCAGGCTCCTTGGGGAGTCCGCTTCTCCCTCTGACCTTCTCCTCTCTCATGCTCTCTCTTACTCATTCTTTCTCAAATAAATAAATAAAATCTTAAAAAAAAAAAAAAACAAAAACTCAGACCCGAGTTCGTGGTGTTCTGTAGGGATATATTTTGAAGGTGGAGCCAGTAGGGTTTGCTGTGGATTGGACATGGGATGAGAAAGAGTGAGGAGAGTTGAGAATGACTGACCGGATTTTGGCCTGCCCCAGGATTGGTCATTCATGAAATGGGGGAGCCTGTGGGAGGGGCTGGTGATCAGAGGATTAGGTTTGGGACAGGTTAAGTTTA
>PISX010029766.1:0-19587 GCA_004024625.1 Mellivora capensis
GGAGCATAACAAATAACACGGAGGACATGGGGAGATGGAGAGGAGAAGGGAGTTGAGGGAAATTGGGGGAGACATGAACCATGAGAGACTATGGACTCTGAAAAACCACCTGAGGGTTTTGAAGGGGCAGCGGGTGGGAGGTTGGGGGAGCCAGGTGGTGGGTATTATGGAGGGCACGCATTGCATGGAGCACTGGGTGTGTTGTAAACTATGAATTCTGTTACGCTGAAAAGAAATGAAATTTTTTTAAAAAAAGGACATTTAAAAAAAAAAAACCACATTGAGGGGCACCTGGGTGGCTCAGTTGGTTAAACCCTCTGCCTTCACCTTGACTTATGATCCCAAGGTTCTGAGATCAAGCCCCACCTGGGGGGGGGGGTCTCTGCACAGCGAGGAGCCTTCTTCCTCCTCTCTCTCTCTGCCTGACTCTCCCACTTGTGATATCTGTCTACTTGTGATATCTGTCTGTCCAATAAATAAATAAAAATCTTAAAAAAAACACACACACATTGAGATACCACCTTACACCAGTTAGAATGGCAAAGATTAACAAGGCAGGAAGCAATAAATGTTGGAGACATGTGGAGAAAGGGGAACCCTCTTACACTGTTGGTGGGAATGCAAGTTGGGGCAGCCACTTTGGAAAACAGTGTGGAGATTCCTTAAGAAATTAAAAATAGAGCTACCTTATGACCTGGCAATTGCACTACTGGATATTTACCCCCCAAAATACAGAGTCAGTGAAAAGAAGGGCCACATGTGCCCCAATGTTCATAACAGCAATGTCCACAATAGTCGAACTGTGGAAAGAGCTGAGATGCCCTTCAACAGACAAATGGATAAAGAAGATATGGTCCATATATACAATGGAATATTACTCAGCCATCAGAAAGGATGATTACCCAACTTTTACATCAACATGGACAGGACTGGAGGAGACTATCCTGAGTGAAATAACCCAAGCAGAGAAAGTCAATTACTATATGGTTTCACTTACTTGTGGAACATAAGGAATAACATGGAGGACACTAAGAGAAGGAAAGGAAAAATGAATCGGGGGAAATTGGAGGGGGAAACAAACCATGAGAGACTGTGAGCTTTGAGGAAAAACAACAACAACAACTGATCTTTGGGGGGAAAGGATGGGTGAGCCTAGTGGTGGGTATTAAGGAGGGCACATATTGCATGGAGAACTGGGTGTTGTACATAAACAATGACTCTTGGAACACTGCATCAAAATCTAATGCTAGGGGCACCTGGGTGTTTCAGTGGGTTAAGCCTCTGCCTTCAGCTCAGGTCATGATCTCAGGGTCCTGAGATCAAGGCCCATGTCAGGCTCTCTGCTCAGCAGGGAGCCTGCTTCCCTCTCTCTCTCTGCCTGCCTCTCTGCCTATTTGTGATCTCCCTCTCTCTGTCAAATAAATAAATAAAATCTTTAAAAAACTAACTAATGCTGTATTTATGGTGACTAAGTTAGCACAATTAAAAAATCATAATTCTAACCTCTTTTGACTCATACTTTACTTCCAAAGGGCCACATTTGTTGCTAATATTTCCTTATTCATGATTTATCTCCATACTGGGAGCAGCCACATCAGTAAGAATGTCTTCCCATGGGATGGATGGTCTAGTCTTGGATATTATAAACATCCCTCTGTTGCTCTTGCCTACCTGCAGTGATTCCTCCATTTTCTCATGGTTAGCTCTCAGAAACTCAGATAAGTGTTCACACAAACACCCAACTAGCCTGATTATGCACACTGGGCTTCAGCGGATCTTTTTTTTTTTTTAATTTTTATTTTTTATAAACAAATTTTTATCCCCAGGGGTACATGTCTGTGAATCGCCAGGTTTACACACTTCACAGCACTAACCATAGCACATACCCTCCCCAACGTCCATTACCCCACCCACCTTTCCCGACCCCCTCCCCCCAGCAACCCTCAGTTTGTTTTGTGAGATTAAGAGTCACTTATAGTTTGTCTCCTTCCCAATCCCATCTTGTTTCTTTTCTTCTTTTTCTGCCCCCCTAGTCCCCCATGTTGCATCTCCACTTCCTCATATCAGGGATATCATATGATAGTTGTCTTTCTCTGATTGACTTATTTTACTAAGCATGATACCCTCTAGTTCCATCCACGTCGTTCAGCGGATCTTTTACCCACCAATACCAAGCTTGTCATTTTGTAGCACAGCCTTATGAAGTTATTCAGATACCATGTAGTACTTGTATTTTTATAGGTATGTGTGCCAAAATCACTGGGAAGGTGAAAAATCAGAGCTAGTCTCAAGTATCCCTGAATAAGCATAAGGGAAGGTAGTTGGCTGACTTTTGGAAACATATTTTACAAGACAATAATAATAATAAATCTTAGACTCATACTTGCCATAATGAGTTACACTGTAAGAGGAAAGAAAATTGACTGTAGGATAAACAAATATACTTAAGACAATTGGGCTGATTTGGAATTATTCTTCAAAAACTCAAATGTTTTGGGGTGCTTGGGTGGCTCAGTCAGTTAAGCATCTGGCTCTTGATTTCAGCTCAGGTCATGATTTCAGGGTCATGAGATTGAGCCTTGTGTTGGACTCCACACTGAGTGTGGAGCCTGCTTAATATTCTCTCTCCTCCTCTGTCACCCTCTACCCCAGGCACACATAGGTGTGCACTCACTCTCTATATAAATAAATAGATATATGACTGATAGATAGATTAGATAGATAGATAGATAGATAGATAGATGATAGAAGGATAGATAGATTTTTTTTTCAAAAGCTCAAATGTTTCTGAAATTCAGTTGTTGATTAACAGCAAAGAGCAAGATTCTTTGCACTGTAATTCTAAAGTCTTTTCTCTAGGCATGATCATCTTTGTCCCAAAATCAAAGTTGTAGTATAATCTAAATGTAATCTTTTTGGTAAATTTTAATACCTAGAACTTCTGTTTTGATTGGTAGGCATTCTAGGTATCTCAGCTTGTGATAACTAAACACCATAAATTGGGCACCTTATAAATAATAGAAATGTATTTGTCACTGTCCTGGAGGCTGGAAGTCTGAGATGAGTATGCCAGCATGTCTGGTTCTGGTGAGGATCCAATTCTGTGTTACAAACTGCCATCTTCTTGCTGTATCTTCACATCATAGAAGGAAGACAAGGGAATTCTCAGGGTCCCTTTTAAAGGGGCACTACACTATTCCTGAAGTTCCACCTTGATGACCTACTTAGCTCCCAAAGGCTATATCTCTTAATACCATCACATTGGGTGTTAGAATTTCAACAGAATTTGAAACTTTGAGAGGTCACAACAGTAAAATCATTGCAGTAGAATATTTAAGTTTTCTTGGGTGCAGTTATGATTATATGTACCCAATGGCATTTCCATGTTTATTGTTGAGCCATAGATATCTTAATTCGCCTAGAACACTGCATATGTAGGATACTGGGTTCTATCAATATATGTATTCATATTATCACCATAATTTTTCTTATAATTGTATTTACTTATAATAATGTCAGATATATCTGAATGAAATTCCCAAAGCTTTACCCTGATTTACTGAAAAAACAATTGGGCAATTGCTGGGATGATCTTAACTGATTTTTGTTTTACTTGAAAGATCAGATGATATTATTTAACTGTTTGCAAGAATCTTTTTCTTCTAAGAGAACAAACACATTCACAGCTATACTTTCATTTTTTGAGGGGGGCACTCCATATGCAACAAAACAAAATAAAAAACAAGGAAAATAAATTTGGAACAATACTCCATTGATCTAAATTAAAAAAGCCATGTTGCATACCATCTGCAGTTACAAGTGTTAATTTGTCATGTAGGGGCAGTCTGCAGTCAGTGATATTACTGTGGCCTTCTGGATAGATGGTTAAGTGTCAAATACTTTGAGCAGGTTCCACCATCATCAGCAGTTTTCTAGAGAAATGAAAATCTAGTGATTAATTTCTCATCAAACAAAGTATTCTGTAAAAGATCTATGCTCTATGGCAGGGCTGCTCAGTCACTGCAGCCCAAAAGTATTGGAGGAACATGCAGCCTATAATTTCCCATGTTCCCCACTCACCCTGCTAACTGGTAAACCCAGTGGCTGTCAGGAGAAATGGCAACAAATACTTCTCCCAACTCCACCAGAGAGCAGAGCAAATTAACTGTCCCTATTAGCATTCACATCCAAACACCACTTCACCAGGAAGTGCCCTGCATGCTGCCCTTAGAAGAGAGGTGTTCTTTTGTTACTGGAGAGGATCAAGGGATGAGAGACAGATTATCACTCTTTGCCACTCAAATTTAACCATGTGTTAGTGGGAGAACTCTGTTCACCACAGGTAGTGTTAGATGTCCTGTCTGAAAATGTAATTCTTCACATCAACTCAGCATGACTATGTGGAGCATCACAAAGTGACTCATATTTTTACTATATGAACTTTGTTGGGGGTGGGGGCAAGGAGCCCCCTTTAAATAGAATGCAGTTATAGATACAGGATCCTTTGGTCCTTTTGCAGAGGCTGCTAACCTGATGGAATGATGGGATAGCTTCTTAAAGATGGAGCTAATGGTCCAACTTAGAGCTGATCTCTGAAAGAATGAGACACATCCCTTAAATCAATGGTATATGGTGTTGTGCTCTCCAATATGTGTGACACACTGGTCCAGGAACCTCAGCACAAAAGAAGTGCTCTTACTTGTTGGCATTCCCAGTGACCAAGTTCAGAAATTAATGTTTCCTTTCCTCACAAATATTGGCTCCAAGAGTGTAGAGTTTCTTCCAGATGGGGAAGAGTTTTAGAGGGGACATCAGAAATATCATACCCAACTGAAAGCCTCCTGTCATCTTGTGGTCCTCCTGCCTATACATGGCAGGCAGGCAGAAAAAAATCCCCATACTAGCACAATAAAGGCTCCTCATCACCCAAAGGAGATAAGATTGCTGCTACACAGAAGAACAAGGGACAAAAATATTAGGCAATTCGCTGGTATCACCATACCCAGTTCCATTATAATTGGGCAAATAGAGCAACCAGGCCTGAAACCTCAGAGCAAGGGCAATAAAGGAATGAATAATTGTGAACTATTAATACCATCTATTACAGGAATTTAAATAAAAAAATAACTTTGATTTGCTCTGGATTGGAGGAAATTTCCTCCAGGTTCAAATTTGGGCTTTTAATTACTCTCCATTATCATTAATAGTTGCCTTACCAGAAGCATTAATTTCCCATTTATCCTCTTATAATGCTAGGACAATGCAGATAATTCTTCCCAGACTCCACATAACATTGTAGAAGGAGATTAGAATGCTGCACAGATTATTATTTTTACAGAATTACTTTCAAGACAAATTGAATTTCATTGCTTGAAATTAATTTTTATGTTTTTGCGGAGAGGGGACAAATGGGTGTCAGCCATTACAAAGTACATGGCAATGACATAATTGAAAGAAATCAAACAGATTTTTATACATGAGATTTAATGCTATATTTGAATGAGCTTTAGGAGTTTTGTGTCAAGGTCCAAACGCATGATTCATCACTGCAGAGTACAAGTGACAAAATTAAGATTACTGTGTTTCAATAGAGAGATAAAGAGGCCAATTCTCATCATCACAGCTATTTTTCAAACTCAAATGCCAAGACTTCCGTGAAGTCAAGGGAATTGAGATGTTTCCAGCAATGATTCCACTCTGGAATCCATGTGTTCAACAATATTGGTTATTACCAATATGAAACAAGGTTTCATAAAAACATAATAAGATTGATGAAGATATACTTAAAAAATAGGAAGTGTCTTTTCACTGTGGAGGCTGAAACAAGTTCTGTTACACTGGGTTAGTCCTCTCTGGGCTGTATCATCCTACAACCTGAGGGCCACAAAGATGGTTGAATATCTCTCACTAGGACAAATCAGACCCTCTCAGCCCTGCCAATGTGGATGGGAGTAAGACTGATAGTGGTGATGAAGGAAAAAAATGAACTAAAAATTTCTCTCAGGTTTTTGGCTTGAGCTACTGAGTGGCTATGAAGTCATTTGGTCAGATAGAAGGGACTAGGGAGACAAGAAATCATAAATCCTTTCATAAAACTTCACAAATATGCCTTCCTACTTCTTACTCTACTAAGAGCTAGAGGTTGTGCTTTTTAGTCAGGTTTTGAAGATGGACTGTTGCAAAAGGAAGTGCTTGTCTTTCTCTTCTGCAATTCTTTAGATAGGACTGTCCATCTAAAGCACCCCAGACAGTGCTTCTGCAGCGTGTTTTCTTCCCTTCTCTGTCCTAACCAGTGTCTCTCAGACTATTTTTTGCAGGGTTTTAAAACTTTCCTTTGAAGAAACTTGCAGATATATTATTGTCTCATGCAATCTGAACTAACTCCTCAAACTAAAGTGGGTGCATATGTTTGCAAAACGGTGTTTCAAAGGCCAGACTCACTGACAGAAGACAGAAGACAACATAGAAAGTTTATTTTCATACAAGTGAAGTCATATAAATACAGGTGACATTTCCAGTACCAAAAGTGGCCTGATTTATGGTCAGGGAAAAATAAGGTAATTAGTAGTTAATGACAACATCTTTTGATTCCCAGATATCATTCCTATTTCCTGCCCTTCCATCACTTCAATTGTGTTCCTTTTGATTTTCAAAGTTGCTCTTCAATAAATGGGATTTTTCTCTTCCCTGGTAATCTCTTCAAAGACCATAGTCCCAGAAACTGGATACACTTGGCCTGGGACATAGGCCAGAAAATGGGATTTAATCTTTCCTTATTACCTAAACAGTGCCAGGAATAGACTACCCAGAGTTAAGGCAAGAAACAAGATCAAGCAAACAAATACTATGATCTGACCATAAAGATATTATTGAAATTGCTCTTAAAAGATTTCACTCTTCCCAGGAATTGGCAGCCCTTCACATTCTTCTAAGGATTGGCAGCACTTCAAGAATAAGAAAGGGAGAGAAGAAAGCAAATATTACAGTGTTTTAGCAAAGCTAAAGAGGGCTAATATGGTCCACAAAGTCCTTTCATATATGTTAACTCACTTAAACTCGACAACAAACCTATAAGAAAGGTGTTAGAGAAAGATCACAAAGCTGAAAAAGTCTCACACTTAGTAGTAGGGTGTGCAAGATTAAAACCTAGATCTTCCAATATCTGAAGACCATTACTGTATCACTATTTTAAGGAGGAGAGCAGGAGCCACAGACTTTGGTCTTAAATATTTTGGGATGTTGAACTACAACTAGTTCCACAAGAGATGGTAAATTAATCACAGATTTGAGAACTAATCCCTTACATATAAAAAACATTTATTAAGAGTAATTTAGGATTCTCCAAAGAAATAGAACCAATGGGATGTGTGTGTGTGTGTGTGTGTGTGTGTGTGTAAGTGTGTGTATGACTTATAATAAGGAACAGCTCAGGTATTATGCAGACTAGCAAGTCCAAAATATGCAGTATGTGCAGGGGGGCTGGAGACTCAGGTGACAGAAAAACCAATAGTCCAGATAAGGTTGGAAGGCCACCTGGTGGAGAATTCTTTCTTGCTTTGGGAGGTCAGTGTTTTGTTCTATTCAAACCTCCAACTACTTGGATGAAGCCCACATACATTACGAAAGGCAGACTGCTTCATTCAACTCCACTGATTTATTTTTTTTCTTTTTTAAAATTTTATTTTATTCAGTCTTCCAAGATTCATTGTTTATTTACCACACCCACTGCTCCATGCAATAAGTGCCCCCCTTAATACCCACCACCAGGCTCACCCAAGCCCGCAACACCCTCCCCTCCAAAACCCTCACTTTGTTTCTCAGAGTTCACAGTCTCTCATGGTTTGTCTCCCCTTCCGATTTCCCCCAACTCACTTCTCCTCTCCTTCTCCCAATGTCCTCCATGTTATTCCTTATGCTCGACAAGTAAGTGAGACCATATGATAATTAACTTTCTCTGCTTGACTTATTTCACTCAGTATAATCTCCAGTCCTGTCCATGGTGATACAAAAGTTGGGTATTCATCCTTTCTGATGGAAACATAATATACTCCATTGTATATATGGACCATATCTACTGATTTAAATTATCATCTCACCTAAAAATAGTCTCATAAAAACACCCAGAATAATGTTTCACCAATTATCTGGACACCCTATATGTAGCCTAGGGTGTCATTTTATTTTTGTTTTGTTTTGTTTTACTTCTTGACTTTCTAAGTTAAGGAGATAAAAATGTTTAAAAATCTCAATAAAGCATAATTCAAGGACTAATTGTTCATATTTGATACAATATTTTTAAAGAAGAGAGTTGGGGGGTTAGTGGGAAACATGGATCCAAAATCTGAGGACTTATAAACTGCTATGCAAATGAATTTGTAATTTATTTGGTTGGCAATAAGGTATCATTGAAGCATTCTAGCCCTCTGATAATAATGGAAAGTATGGAAAGGAGATGACTGAAGCTAGAGAAAGAGAGATCAATCAGGGGCCTTCATCTTTGATTGGAACCAGAAGTTAGGAGAGCACACACTACCTTCCAGGTATGGTGGGTCTCCTCATATATTGATTCACTCACCCTGAAGTGATCCAAAGGGACACCAGCACCTCTATGTTTATAGCACCAATGTCCACAATAGCCAAAATTTGGAAAGAGTCATCAAAAAATTAAGTCTTGCCATTTGCAATGGTGTGGATGGAACTAGAGGGTATTGTGCTAAATGAAATAAGTCAATCAGAGAAAGACAATTATCATATGATTTTACTCATACATGGAAGTTAAAAAACAAGACAGATGAACATAGGGGAGAGGAAGAATAAAATCAGATGAAATCAGAGAGGGAAACAAACTGTAAGAGACTCTTTAATACTAGGGAACAAACTGAGGGTTGCTGGAGTGGAGGTGGGTAGGGGGATGGAGTACCTGGGTGACGGGCACTAAGGAAGGCACTCGATGTAATGAATACTGGGTGTTATATGCAACTGATGAATCACTGAACTCTACCTCTAAAACTAATACTACACTATGTTAACTACTTTAAATTTAAAAATGTATATGTGAAAAAAATTAAAATTAAATACTCAAAAACAGTAAGGTACCAAGTTAAGGTATTTTTCAGGCCCTTGATTCTTACAGAACTCAGTTTGAATCTCAGTTTTGACACATACTGACTGTGTCAAAGTAGAAAAGTTATACCAGTTTCTTTATATGTTTGGTAGCCATAATAGTTATGACTTGTAAGTTTGTTGTAATAATAAATGGAACCCCTATGTGTAAAAACTTTTAGCCAAACTCTGATGAAAAGTATTTACCCCAAAGATACAGATATAGTAAAAAGAAGGGCCACATGCACCCCAATGTTCATAGCAGCAATGTCCACAATAGCCAAACTATAGAAGTAGCTGAGATGCCCTTCAACAGATGAATGAAAAAAGAAGACATAGTCCATATATACAATAGAATACTACTCAGACATCAGAAAGGATGATTACCCAACGTATACATCAACATAGATGGAACTGGAGAACATTATGCTAAGTGAAAAAAGTCAAGCAGAGAAAGACAATTATCATATGGTTTCACTTGTTTGTGGAACATAAGGAATAGCATGGAGAGATAGCATGGAGGACATTAGGAGAAGGAAGGGAAAAATGAAGGGGAGAAATCAGAGGGAATGATGACCATGAGAGCATATGGATTCCAGGAAACAAACTGGGGGTTTTGGAGGGGAGGAGGTGGGAGAATGGGTTAGCCCAGTGATAAGTATTAAAGAGGGCACGTATTGCATGGAGCGCTGAGTGTTATATGCAAACAATGAATCATGGAACACTACATCAAAAATTAATGATGTACTGTATGGTGACTAACATAACATAATAATTTTTAAAAAGAAAATTATTGAACAACATATGTTGACCATTATTATGATAATGATTAATAAATTATTACCCATCTCTACCAGGGGTGTGTTGAAGGACCACATCCTCTTCTCCCCAACACCAATTTCCAGGAAGATCTGTGAAGCATCGCTGTATCTATTTTCTAATGGATATCTCCCTCCTTAGAAATTCTGAGAATTTCAGCCAAAGTCAAGATGAGTTTGGCATGAAATATTCTCTAGCCATCAAAAATGATCCAAATTTACATTTTTTTAATTACATGTTTTTCCAGTAAAAAATTAAAAACAGCTTTCACTCTTAATTATAGTATTGTATATTCTCTAATCTTTCCAAATTAACCAATATCAATTTTGAATCAAAATTAAGGGGAAAAATAGAACTCCAAGATGTATTCATTAAAATATCAGTGGTAGGACCAAACGTTTGTCTATCTATAAAGTTCTATGCATGAATATAATGACCAGCCAACATTATGAACTACCACTTTACTTAGAAACTATCCAGAGGAATCATTCCAGTGTATTGGTTATTTGTGACAGGTGTGTTTTGCATACTTCAACTTAATTTTTCTTTGTGACAATCATATAACTTCCATACTATTATTAGCTCAATTTTATGCATGATAAAACTGAAGCACAGAGAATTAGTATAACTTGTCCATGAAAACACAGACCACTGGCAAAAGCTTTCCAATATCAGTACTCACCTTCAGCTTTCATGGTTATGTGGCTTCTCAATGAAAAATGAATAAAACCCAAATGGTGAAATATCAGTATGTATGTAATGAGTTTAAAACTATCTTCCCCTGGGGATAAAAATTTGTTTATAAAAAATAAAAATTAAAAAAAAAAAGAAAATACAAAATATAAAGAAAAGGATAAAGAAGAGAAAATTATAATCGAGCTATCCAGAAACAATCTGATATCAAATTTGTATTTTTATACACATAGTTATAGATATATATTATTATATGTGTAATACATAGATATAATATTTATATATAATTTCTAATAATAAATACATAATCTTTGGTGAAAAAACAAAACAAAACAAAACAAAAAAACTATCTTTATCTGGGACGCCTGGGTGGCTCAGTTGGTTAAGCAGCTGCCTTCGGCTCAGGTCATGATCCCAGCATCCTGGGATCGAGTCCCACATCGGGCTCCTTGCTTGGCAGGGAGCCTGCTTCTCCCTCTGCCTCTGCCTGCCACTCTGTCTGCCTGTGCTCGCTCGCTCTCTCTCCCTCTCTCTCTGACAAATAAATAAATAAAATCTTTAAAAAAAAAAACAAACCTATCTTCATCTTTTTTCTCCAGCTTCACTAAGCTTGATTCCATCTTGGAATGAATAGCCATAGCTTGGATTAGGGAGAATAAAAGAAAAGGGAGACAAAGAAATGAGGAAAGAATAGGAAGAAGGATCTCCTTCAAAGCTGTCCGTAGCTTCCCAGAAGGAGAGGAGAAAAACAAAACCCTCCTTTTCTCATTGTGGTCAAATTTCTCTGCTGAATCTAACTGGAAATGTTTGTTAAATTTCACAGACTTATAAAAATAAATAAATAAAGTGCTGGAGAGAGGATTCTGGGAAGATGACCAAGCAAGAAGCACTAGTAATGTCTCTCACTACAATGGCACCAGCAGAATCTGTCTGATGTAACTATTTTAGAACTCTGGAGTCTACTGAAATTCTGCCACTTCCATCAGAAGCTGTTGATGATAAATTATAGTTCATATTGGTCAATTTCAACTCCTAGCACAGTAGCAGCTACCTACTTCCTACCCTTCAGCCTTGGGACTGGCAGTTGTGCCTATGTTCCTGGAGTAGCTTATCATGGCTTACAGGAGCCAGGATAGTCAATAAGGATTCTGTCTTCCAAATATCAGTGATCCATGCTCTGATTTCTGATTGCTTATGCTGATCATGAAAGTGCAGTTAATGAGGCAATAGCCATTGTTACTGTTCCTCTTCCCATGGCTGCAAGCCCCTAAGCCACTGGCTGAAGAGACAGCCAAGGGATATAAAGGGCTAGAACTCTTATTTTACCCCCTTTGTTGATCTCTTTTTCTCCTTTTGAGAGACACACATCAAGGACTGTGACATTCAAAGCAATGATGATAAGGGGGGAATTAGAAAGTCATCACGCATGCCCAGAAGATGTAGGCTCAGAAAAGGTCTGAGAAGATGTAGAAATCCTTAGGTTTACACCTTAGGCCAATTCTTGGGATAAAGATAGCCTACAACATTCAAACAAACTAACTGAATAGCAAACCCTTTCAGGGAAGGGGAGATATGAGTTTCTAGAATTATATCATTAGAGATAAATATACAGATTTCAAAAATAAAAGAAAAAAGAAGAAATCCTGAAGCATGCCAAAAAACAAAAAAGGAAACAGGCAAACAAGAATATATCTTATTCAAAGGGGGGGAAAATGAACAGAAACCATCCCTGGAAAAGACCTAATGGAAGATCTACTAAACCATATTTTTAAAATAACGGTCTTTTTAAATTTATGTATTTATTTTAATTCCAGTATAATTAACATATGGTATTATTATATTAGTTTAGGGTGTATGGATATAGTGGTTGAACAATTCTGTACATTCCTTTGGTGCTCATCACAAGTACACTCCTTAATCCCCATCACCTATTTCATCCATTCCCCACCTACCTCCCTCTGGTAAACATCAGTTTGTTCTCTAGAGTTAAGAGTCTGTTTTTTTCTTTTGTCTCTCTCTGTTTTTCCTTTGCTCATTTGTTTAATTTCTTAGGTTCCACAGGTAGGTGAAATCATATTATTGCAGACTTTCTCACACTCTCCAACAACATATGTTTAGTCATGCCACTTCAAAGAATGAAGAGGTAGACCAGAAGAAGACAGGTGGGCAGCAAAGCAGTTTATTAAGCCATAATACAAAGCTTCCAAAAAGGAAGGGGATTCGAGAGAGTTGCCTTTGGAGTCTCTACATTTAAGAATTTTTTATGAGATCTTTGCAGAACTATCTTAAGCAACAAGGATGTTCTGAGTCATTCCAATTGGGACTTTGGTTTTCTGTCTATCTGCTAGGTTAATGTCTAAATGTTGATGGTCTTTTTGGGATGACATCTAGGGGCTTGTGTTTTAACTGGCCACTTCTCATGATGCTGAAAAATGCTTTGTGGTTAATGGTTTTATTTTAGGAAACTTTGCAGAAGTCAGTTCTGCAAAGGCCTCAAAACAGAATGTTAGTGTGGTCCTAAGCTCCAAAACAGGATCTTGGTGCTGTTTTATTTTAGTTGTCTTGATTCCATATTGTCTTGTTGGGGACCCTGGCCTGACTATCTAAATAATTCCTAACATTATGGTGTCTTTCTCTGAATGACTTATTTCGCTTAGCATTATACTCTCTAATCCAATCCATGTAGTTGCAAATGGCAAGAATTCATTCTTTTCAATGGCTAAATAATTTTGCATTTTATATGTGTGTATATATGTGTGTGTCTATTTAAATTTATATATATTTTATATATGTATTCACATCTTCTGTATTAATTCAACTATTGATGGACACTTGGGCTGCTTTTTGCAGTTCGGCTATTGTAAATAATGCTGCGGTAAATATAGTGGTGCATGTATGCATTGAATTAGTGTTTTCTGTATTTGGGGTGTAAATACCCAGTAGTGTGATTACTGTATCACAGGGTAGTTCTGTTTTTAATATTTTGAAGCACTTCCATATTATTTTCCACAGTGGCTGCACCAGTTTGTTTTCCCGCCCACAGTGCACACTCTTGCCACCACTTTCTCCAGATCCTCACCAACACTTGTTTCTTGTGTTATTGATTTTAACAGTTCTGACAGGTGTGAGGTGATATCTCATTGTAGTTTTGATTTGTACCTCCCTGATGAGTAATGCTAAGCATCTTTCCACGTGTCTGTTGGCCATCTGGATGTTTTCTTTGGAGAAATGTCTGTTCATGTCTTCAACAAATGGTGTTAGGAAAACTAGTCAGATACATGCAAAAAAGAAAAAAAGAAAAAAAAACTGGACCACTTTCTTACACAATACACAAAAATAAACTCTACATGGATTAAGGACTTAAATGTGAGACCTGAAACCATAAAAAATCCTAGAAGAGAACATAGGCAGTATGTCTCTGACATTGAACATGATATTTTTCAAGATATGTCCCCTGAGACAATGGAAATGAAGGCAAAAATGAACTATCAAGACTACATCAAAATAAAAATCTATGCAAAGAGTAGGAAACAGCCAATAATACTAAAAGGCAACCTGCTGAATGATAGAAGATATTTGCAAATGACATATGCAATAAAACATTAGTATCCAAAATATATAAAGAAGTTATTCAACTCAAGACACACACACACAAAAATAATTCAATTTAAATAATTGTCTTAACAATACTTAAAGAATTGAAGGAATATAGGGATAACATCAAGAAAATGATATGTGAACAAAAGGGAAATATGAAGAAAGGGATAGGAAACCTAAAAAGAAGCCTAATAGGAATCTTAGAGATGAAAACTATAATAACTGAAATAATAATTCACTAGCAGGATTAAAAGGAAGAATCAGTAAACTTGAAGATAGGACAATAGAAATTATCAGCCAAAGAATATAAAGAAAAAAAAAAATTAGCATGTTAATCTTAACACCTATCTTTAAGATGTTAAATGTAATCCCATTACATTTAATAAGAAAATAAAACATTTAATGAGAAAATAAGCTAAGAATATACACAGAAGGAAATGAGAAATAAATTTAAACATTTCACTACAAAAAAAATCAATGAAACACAAAAGAAAACAGAAATGCAGAAACTTAGAGAAGAAAGTAACTATACAGTATATAGAAAACAAAAACCAAAATGACAGAAGGAAGTCCCTCCTTTCCAATAATTACTTCAAATGTAAATGGATTAAATTCTTCAATTAAAAGGCAGAGATTTGCCAAATGGATAAAGACATCATCCAGCCATCTGTAAGAGACTCATTTTAGACCCAAACACACAAATAGGTTGAAAGTGAAAGGATAGTAATCAAAATAAATCAGGGGTGGCTGCACTAATGTCAGATGAAAGAGACTTTAAGTTAAAAAAGATTATGAGATGGAACTAGTGTGTATTATGCTAAGTGAAATAAGTCAAGCAGAGAAAGACAATTTTCATATGGTTTCACTCATATATAAGGAATAGTGCAGAGGACCATAGGGGAAGGGAGGTAAAACTGAATAGGAGGAAATCAGAGAGGGAGACAAACCATGAGAGACTCTGGACTCTGGGAAACAAACTGAGTGTTGCAGAAGGGATGGGATCGGGAGATGGGGTAGCAGGGTGATGGGTATTAAGGAGGGCATGTGATGTGATGAGAACCAGTGTTACATGCAACTAATGAATCATTGGATAGTACCTCAAAAACTAATGATGTATTATATGTTGGCTAATTGAACATAATGAAAAAAAAGATTATGAGAACTTTAAAAGGGCATTTTATGTGAAAAAATGTCTATTTAATAGAGCAAGTAGATAAATCAATTGTAGACATTTACAAATCTAATAGCAGACCATCAAAACAAATGAATCAAAAATTGACAGCATTGATGGGAGAAACAGACAGTTCTACAATAGTTCAGAGTTCAATACCCCACTCTCAATAATGGATATAACACCCAGACAGAAGATTTGTAAGGGAACAGAGGACTTGGACAACATAATAAACCAAGTAGAGATAGTACCATATACAGAACACTCTCCCCAACAACAGCAGAACACATATTCTTTTCAAGTGCATATGGAAAAAATTCCAGGATATACTCTGTGTTAGGTCACATACTAAGTCTCAATAGATTAAAAAAAAAAAGTAGAGATCAAAGCATTTTCTCCTACCACATTAAGATAAAGTTAGAAATCAGTAACAGAAGGGGAACTAGAAAATTGACAAATTTTTGGAAATTATTCAATACACTTGTAAACAACCAATAGAAGAAATAATAAGGGAAATTAGAAAATAAAGATGAATGAAAACAAAACTCGACATGCCAAAACTTGCTTTCAACACATGAAGGCAGTGCTAAAAGGGAAATTCAGTGAGCTCTCAGGTAGCTCAGTTGGTTAGGCATCTGCCCAGGTCATGATTCCAGTGTCCTGGGATGAGTCCTGCATCAGGCCTCCTGTTTAGCCAGGAATCTGCTTCTCCCTCCACCCTTTCCCCTTGCTCCTGATCTCTCTCTTTCTCTCTCTCAAATAAATAAATAAAATCTTTTGTAAAAAGGGGGAATTTAGTTACAAACACATTAAAAAAACAAGAAAGGCCTTAAATTAACAACCTAAATTTACAACTTAAAGAACTAGGTTAAAAAAAAAAAAAGAACAAACTAAACCCAAATATAGAGGAATGAAAAAAATAATAAAGATTAAAGATAAATGAAAAAGAGAATGGAAAAATCACAGAGAAAATCAACACAATCAAAAGATGGCTATATGAAAAAAGATCAACAAAATTGACAAACCTTTAGCTAGATGGACTAAAAAATTACTAAAATCAGAAATGAAAGTGAGATATAATTACTGATTCTACAAAAACAATAAAAGAATTATGAGAAAGTGCTATGGACAATTTAAGCCAACAAATTTAATAACCCAGATGAAATGGGCAAATCTCTAGAAACACAAACTTACACAGACTAAACCTGAAGAAATGGGAAATCTAAATTGACCTAAAAACTAGTAAGGACTCTGAAAAACAATTTGAGGGTTTTGAAGGGGTAGGGGGTGAGAAGTTGGGTGAGCCTGGTGGTGGGTATTATGGAGGTTACATATTGTATGTAGCACTGGGTGTGGTGCCTAAACAATGAATTCTGGTACACTGAAAAGAAATTTTAAAAAGTAAAAATTAAAAAAAAAAGAAAAGGCAAAAAAACAAAACAAAACAAACAACAACAAAAAACTAGTAAGGGGAGTCAATCAGTCATCAAAAATCTCCCAATAAAGATAAGTCCCTAGCTTAATGATTTCACTGGTGAATTTTTTGTTTTGAAAAAAAAAATTTTTTTGACAGAGAGATCACAAGTAAGCAGAGAAGCAGGCAGAGAGAGAGAAGGGAAACAGGCTCCCTCCTGAGCAGAGAGCCCAATGCGGGGCTCAATCCCAAGACCCTGAGATCATGACCTGAGCCGAAGGCAGAGGCTTAACCCACTGAGCCACCCAGGCACCCCTTCACTGGTGAATTTTACTGAACAGTTTAAAGAATAATAGTAAACACCAATTCTTCTCTTACTTTCCCCAAAAAATTTGAAAATGAGGGAATACTTCCTAACTCCTTTTTATGAGGTGATCATTACCCTGATACCAAAGCCAGAGGAAGACACTATAAGAAAAGACCAATATCCCTTCTGAACATTGATGGAACAAAAAATCCTTCACAAAATATTAACAAACTGACTTCAGCAGAATATTAAAAAGATTCACAACATATCAATATTTAATGTTGATATATTCCTAAAATGCAAGATGTGTCAACACACAAAAATCAATCAATACAATACACCAGATTAATAGCAGGAAGGGAAAAAAAACCCATGATCATCCCAATGCAGTAAGAGCATTTGACAAAATTAAACATGGTTAAAAACATACACAACAAACTAGAAATAGAAGGGAACTACTCCAACATATTAAAATCCATACATTAAAAAACCCCCACAGTGAGCATCATACTGAATGGAGAAATATAGGAGGGAAATTCTCAAACATGCTACATTTTACAACATGGAAGAACCTTGAGGACAATTTGTTAAGTGAGAGAGCCAGTCACAGATAGACAAATACTGCATGACTCCACTTTCATGAGGTACTTAACATAGTCCTAATCACAGACACAGAAAGTACAGGGGTGGTCCCCAAGGGCTGAGGGAGGGGAGGAATGGGTAGTTGTTTAATGCATATTGAGTTTCCATACCGCACGATGAAGAGAGTTCTGGGGACAGATGGAGATGATCATTGCCCAACAGTGTGAATGTACTTGACGCTGCTGAACTGTGCACTTAAAGTACTATAAAAAGTGAAAAGTCTAATGTTTGCAGCCCTGAGATCTGTCATGAATAGGTGAAGTAACTTTCCGAGTTGAAACAACAGAAATGACCCTTATTCAGTTGTTTATATAATACTTACTGAGATCCTGGAGCAGCACTGGAGATGAAAAGAAGAGATGCCTTCAAAAGGCTCACTCCCCCGTGGGTAAAGCCAGAAATCCTGGTGGAATGAGGATAATAATAGGAGTTCATATAAAGTACGAATACAACAGAGAGGTGGGATAATCATGATTTGGAGATGAGGAAAGGGGGTCAAGAAAGTCCTCGTGGAAGAGTGTAACAGCTAAAACAGGTCTAGGCATGCACCTAGGATTTCAGCAAAAAGCCCAAGAACAGGGGCAGTCCGAGCAGAGAGAAGAGTCCATGCCAAGGACTGCAGGATCAATGGTTCATTCTAGTACCTGCCGCACAGAAAGAACGCCAGTGAGGGGCACAAACACATAATCCCACCTTGAATGTGGACTGTGTATTGTAGGGTGATCCACTTCATCTTTCTAAAATTTACCCCCCCATCAGCAAAATGAAAATAATAATCCCTACCTTATAAGGATGTTAGGATAATGAGTTGTGCTTAGGGAGGTTTGTAGCTTGGCACTGATGCTGGCCCATGGGAAATGGCCCCTGATTTACAGCTATTACAGTGACTGTAGATTCCTCACAGAATATGCATCAGATCAGCCTCCTGGCAAAACCTCACAACAGGACCACACCCAGCACAGCATGGAGGATGCTGAGGCAGCCCTGTCAGAAAAGCCCATCCCCCGACTTTGCAAGTGAAAAGTTGAAGGCTACTGAAGGCCAGAGAGGCATGACCCCAGGGACTTGGCCTCTCCTGGTAGACTCCTTCAGAGCCCTAAAATAACTCTATGTACTCCAGCCAGGGAAACTTTATGTTCAGGAGACTTTCTTTCTCTAAACCAGTCTTCAGACCCCCTAACCTCCCCAGACATGGGACATGGAAATAAGTTACTGATTCCAGTTGGTGCAGGGCCAGGTAAGATGACCTTTCACACAGCAGGGGGCACTGGCCTGGAGGGGAATATACATCCATGGGAGAAAGTCTTAGTCATGATGCAGGAAGTGAGCTAAAAATAAAATAAAATAAAATAAAATAAAATAAAATAACAAGATTTCCAGATGAAAATTCCTCCCACTACCGGCAACCTCAGCCTAGCCTTGGTGTGAACCTTGCAATCTTCCTGGCCCCATTGCCTCCCTCTCCCTTTCACACCATCCTTTTGAAACTGCTTCCAATTCCTCATATATTTACTCCTAGTATTTTTTTTAAAGATTTTATTTATTTATTTGACAGACAGAAATCACAAGTAGGCAGAGAGGCAGGCAGAGATCACAAGTAGGCAGAGAGGCCGAGCAGAAAGCCCGATGCGGGGCTCGATCCCAGGACCCTGGGATCATGACCTGAACCGAAGGCAGAGGCTTTAACCCACTGAGCCACCCAGGTGCCCCTATTTACTTCTATTTCATACCTCCGAATGTTTGCAGGGGAGAATCCCTTGGCATGGAACAACCCCTCCACTCCCTTCATCTAATTAACTTCTATGAACCCTTCCAAAAAAAAAAAAAAAAAAAAAAAAAAAC
>PISX010029767.1:0-19602 GCA_004024625.1 Mellivora capensis
CAGTAGGATCAAAGCTACTGTTACAGCCTTTCCTTAATCGTTTTTCTTCATCTGCAGGATCAGAACTGACATAATTTCCTACCTATTTTCAATCTTTCCCTCAGTTATCACATGACAAGAGTCTTTTGTCATGAAGCTCTATTCTCCTTTAACTTCTATCCTGGCCATGGTTCCCAGGGGTTGCAAAGACCAGCGCCATCAGATGGCACTACCGTGTTTATGGGTAGGACTCATCCTAGGACAAACTGCTTTCCTTAAGACACCACCCCAAGGACACTGGTGTGGAGCCAGTTTCCACAGAGTCAGGCCAACCCTGGGGATCAGGACGTGCTTAGTAACATAATTGTTTTGTGCCTTATCTTTCCGTGTCTGTTAATTTTCTCTGGACACATCCTCTGAATTTTTGTGTATATTACTTAATTGAGTCATCAACATGTAGAAAGATTAAAAATCCAAAGGGAGGGAGGAGTCAAGATGGCGGAGAAGTAGCAGTCTGAGATGACATCAGGTAGCAGGAGATGAGCTAGAGAGCTTATCAAACCATTCTGAACACCTACAAATCCAACAGGAGATCGAAGAGAAGAAGAGCAACAATTCTAGAAAGAGAAAATTGTCCACTTTCTGAAATGTAGGACCCACAGAGAAGTGAATCCAAAGCGACGGGAAGATAGACCCCGGGGGGGGGGGGAGGGTCTGGCTCCCGGCAAGCAACGGAGCACAAAATCAGGACTTTTAAAAGTCTGCTCCACTGAGGGACATCGCTCCAGAGGCTAAACCGTGGTGATGCCCACACGGGGACAGCATGGCCCCAGGTCCCGCAGGGTCACAGAAGGTCGGAGGTGTCTGAGTGTCACAAAACTTGCAGGTATTAGAGCGGGGAAGCCAGCTACAGAGACAGAGCCAAGGAGTGAGCTCTCAACTCGGGGTTACCTTGAACTGTAATCTGTGGCACAGGTCACTGCTCTGTGAGTGGTGTCCCCAAAAGATCCGGGGAGACCCCCCTGGAAGGGCTCAGGGATCTAAGGGGTTCGGAGTCTCCAGGTGGAGCTGTGTGCCAGAGAGATGGGATGGTTGAGCGCTTTTCTCTGAGGGTGCACTGAGGAGTGGGGCCCTGAGCTCTCGGCTCCTCCAGGCTGGAGATTGGGAAGCTGCCATTTTCATTACCATCCTCAGGAACTCTATGGAAAAGTTTTCAGGGAACAAAAGCTCCAAAAAGCGAACCCGAGCGGATTACTTAGCCTGGCCCCTTGTAAGGGTGGTGCAATCCTGCCTGAGGCAAAGACACCTGAGAATCACTACAACAGGCCCCTCCCCCAGAAGATCAACAAGAAATCCAGCCAAGGCCAAGTTCACTTACCAAGGAGAACAGCGGAATTCCAGACGAGAAAGCAAAGCATGGAATTCATGGCTTTCTCCCCATGATATTTCAGTATTGCAAAGTAAATTATTTTTTTCAATTTTATTTTTTTCTTCTGCTATTTTTTTTTAACTTTTACCCTTTCCTCTTTTAATGTTTTTTTAATTAGTTTATCTTAACAATACTTTTTGTAAAAAAAAATCTTTTTTTGAACCTTCATTATTTTTGGCATATTTTATCCTTCATTGTATCTAACTTTAGTTTTTGTATACACATAGGATTTTTTCTGTTAAAATATATGGGGTACAACTTCTTTTAATAGATCAAAATACACCCTAAATCTACCACTGGGCTTGTTCTAGTCTCCAGCCTGAGCAAATTCTCTCCACTTTCTTTTTCTTTATTCTCCCAACCAACTTACCTATCAACTCCTTTTTTAGAAATTAAAAAAAAATTTTTTTCATCTTAGTAGGCATATTCCATCCCTTCATTGTGTTTACCCTTATATATGTTTTTCATTCTTTAAAATTTTGGGAGGTAATTTCTTCTAAGAGACCAAAATACACCCAAAATTAAGTGAGTGACCCTGTTCTAGTCACCAGTCTAATATGTATATATATTTTTCTTTTTTATATTTTTCCTTATTTGTTTCCTTTTTAAATTTTTTTTCTGAACATTTTACCCCCTTTCTCTCCCGCATGCTTTATGGTCTCTTCTGATTTGGTTAAAGCACATTTTCCTGGGGTCTTTGCCACCCTTTTAGTATTTTATTTGCTCCTTCATATATTCTTATCTGGACAAAATGACAAAGTGGAAAAACTCACCACAAAAAGAAGAACAAGAGGCAGTACCGAAGGATAGGGACCTAATCAATATGGACATTGCTAATATGTCAGATCTATAGTTCAGAATGACTATTCTCAAGGTTCAAGCCAGGCTCGAAAAAGGCATGGAAGATATTAAAGAAACTCTGTCCAGAGAAATAAAAGCCCTTTCTGGAGAAATAAAAGAACTAGAATTTAACCAAGTTGAAATCAAAAAAGCTATTAAAGAGGTGCAATCAAAAATTGAGGTTTTTACTGCTAGGATAAGTGAGGCAGAAGAAAGAATTAGTGATATAGAAGACCAAATGACAGAGAATAAAGAAGCTGAGCAAAAGAGGGAAGGCTACTGGACCACGAGGGGAGAATTTGAGAGATAAGTGACACCATAAGACAAAACAATATTAGAATAATTGGGAAGAAGAGAGAGCAGAGCAGAAGGCATATTGGAGAGAATTATTGTAGATAATTTCCCTAATATGGCAAAGGGAGCAAGCATCAAAATCCAGGAGGTGTAGAGAACCTCCCCTCAAAATCATAAGAATAGGTCCACACCCCATCATTAATAGTAAAATTTACAAGTCTTAGCAACAAAGAGAAAATCCTGACAGCACCCTGGGACAAGAAGTCTGTAACATACAATGGTAAAAATATTAGACTGGTAGCGGACTTATCCACAGAGACCTGGCAGGCCAGAAAGGACTGGCATGATACATTCAGAGCACAAAACGAGAAAAATATGCAGCCAAGAATACTATAGCCAGCTAAGCTATCATTGAAAATGGAGAGTTAAAAAGCTTCCAGGACAAACAAAAACTGAAAGAATTTGCAAACACCAAACCAGCTCTACAAGAAATATTGAAAGGGGTCCTCTAAGCAAAGAGAGAGCCTAAAAGTTGTAGATCAGAAAGGAACAGAGGCAATATATGGCAACAGTGATCTTACAGACAATACAATGTCACTAAATTCATATCTCTCAATAGTTACCCTGAATGTAAATGGGTTAAATGTCCCAATCAAAAGACACAGGGTATCAGAATGGATAAAAAACAAAACCCACCAATATGCTGCCTACAAGAAACTCATTTTAGACCCAAAGACACCTCCACATATAAAGTGAGGGTATGGAAAACAATTTTCCATGATAAGAGACATCAGAAGAAACCTGGGGTGGCAATTCTTAGATCAATTAGATTTTAAGTCAAAAACTATCATAAGAGATGAGGAAGGACACTATATCATACTCAAAGGGTCTTTCCAAGAAGATCTAACAATGTTAAATATTTATGCCCCTAACGTAGGAGCAGCCAACTATATAAACCAATTAATAACAAAATCAAAGAAACACACCAACAATAATACAATAATAGTAGGGTACTTTAACACTCCCCTCACTGAAATGTACAGATCATCCCAGCAAAAGATCAACAAGGAAATAAAAGCCTTAAATGACACACTGGACCAGATGGGACATCACAGATATATTCAGAATATTCCATCCCAAAGCAACAATACACATTCTTCTCTAGAGCACATGGAACATTCTCCAGAATAGATCACATCCTGGGTCATAAATCAGGTCTCAACTGGTATCAAAAGATTGGGATCATTCCCTGTATATATTCAGACCACAATCCTCTGAAGCTAGAACTCAATCACAAGAGTAAAGTTGGAAGGAACTCAAATACATGGAGGCTAAAGAGCATCCTACTAAAGAATGAATGGGTCGACCAGGAAATTAAAGAAGAATTGAAAAAATTCATGGAAACAAATGATAATAAAAACACAACGGTTCAATTCTGTGGGACACAGCAAAGGCAGTCCTGAGAGAAAAATATATAGTGATACAAGCCGTTCTCAAGAAACAAGAAAGGTCCCAAATACACAACCTAACCCTACACCTAAAGAAGATGGAGAAAGAACAACAAAGAAAGCCTAAACCCAGCAGGAGAAGAAAAATAATAAAAGATCAGAGCTGAAATCAATGAAATAGAAACCAAAATAAAAAAACAAAAAACAAACAAACAATAGAACAAATCAATGAAACTATGAGCTGGTTCTCTGAAAGAATTAATAAGATTGATAAACCCCTGGCCAGGCTATCAAAAGGAAAAGAGAAAGGACCCAAATTAACAAAATCATGAATGAAAGAGGAGAGATCATAACCAACACCAAAGAAATACAAACAATTATAAGAACACATTATGAGCAACTCTTCGCCAACAAATTTGACAAACTGGAAGAAATGGATGGATTGTTAGAGACAATATAAACTACCACAACTGAGCTAGGAAGAAACAGAAAACCAGAACAGAACCATAACCAGTACGGAAATGGAAACAGTCATCAAAAATCTCCAAACAAACAAAAGCCCAGGGCCAGATGGCTTCCCAGGGGAATTCTGCCAACCATTTAAAGAAGGGTTAATTCCTATTCTCCTGAAACTGCTCCAAAAAATTGAAATGGAAGGAAAACTTCCAAACTCGTTTTATGAGGCCAGCATCACCTTGATCCCAAAACCAGACAAGGATCCCATCAAAAAAGAGAATTACAGACCAATATCCTTGAACATGGATGCGAAAATTCTCACCAAAATACTTGCCAATAGGATCCAACAGTACATTGAAATGATTATTCACCACCACCAAGTGGGATTTATTCCAGGGCTGCAAGGTTGGTTCAACATCCGTAAATCAATTAATGTGATACAATACATTAATAAAAGAAAGAACAAGAACCGTATGATACTCTCAATAGATGCTGAAAAAGCATTTGACAAAGTACAGCATCCCTTCCTGATCAAAACTCTTCAATGTGTAGGGGTAGAAGGCACATACCTTAATATTATCAAAGCCATCTATGAAAAACCCACTGCAAATATCATTCTCAATGGAGAAAAAATGAGAGCTTTTCCGCTAAGGTCAGGAACACAGCAGAGATGTCCATTATCACCACTGCTATTCGACATAGTACTAGAAGTCCTAATCTCTGCAATCAGACCACAAAAAGAAATCAAAAGCATCCAAATCGGCAAAAAGAAGTCAAACTCTCACTCTTTGCAGATGATATGATACTATATGTGGAAAACCCAAGACTCCACTCCAAATCAGCTAGAACTTGTACAGGAATTCAGGAAAGTGTCAGAATATAAAATCGATGCACAGAAATCAGTTGCATTTCTTTACACAGCAACAAGACAGAAGGATGAGATGTTAGGCAGTCAATCCCATTTACAATTGCACCCAAAACAATAAGATACCTAGGAATACACCTAAGCAAAGAGGCAAAGAAGCTATACTCAGAAAACTATAAAGTACTCATGAAAGAAATTGAGGAACACACAAAGAAATGGAAAAAAATGTTCCATGCTCATGGATTGGAAGAACAAATATTGTGAAAATGTCTATGCTACCTAAAGCAATCTACACATTTAATGCAATCCCTATCAAAATCCCATCCATTTTTTTCAAAGAAATGGAACAAATAATCCTAAAATTTATATGGAACCAGAAAAGACCTTGAATAGCCAAAGGAATATTGAAAAAGACAGCCAAAGTTGGTGGCATCACAATTCTGGAATTCAAGCTCTACTACAAATCTGTCATCATCAAGACAGACTTCTATTGGCAGAAAAACAGACACATAGATCAAAGGAACAGAAGAGAGAGCCCAGAAATAGACCCTCAACTCTATGGTCAACTAATCTTTAACAAAGCAGGAAAGAATGTCCAATGGAAAAAAAGACAGCGTCTTCAACAAATGGTGTTGGGAAAATTGCACAGCCACATGCAGAAAAATGAAACTGGACCATTTCCTTACCCCACACACAAAAATAGACTCAAAATGGATGAAGGACCTCAATGTGAGAAAGGAATCCATCAAAGTCCTTGAGGAGAACACAGGCAGCAACCTCTTCTACCTCAGCCGCAGCAACTTCTTCATAGAAATATCGCCAAAGGCAAGGGAAGCAAGGGCAAAAAGGAACTATTGGAACTTCATCAAGATCAAAAGCTTTTGCACAGCAAATGAAACAGTTAACAAAACCAAAAGACAACTGACAGAATGGGAGAAGATATTTGCAAACAACATATCAGATAAAGGGCTAGTGTCCAAAATCTATAAAGAACTTAGCAAACTCAACACCCAAAGAACAATTAGTCCAATTAAGAAATGGGCAGAGGACATGAACAGACATTTCTGCAAAGACATCCAGATGGCCAACAGACACATGAAAAAGTGCTCCACATCACTCGGCATCAGGGAAATACAAATCAAAACCACAATGAGATACCACCTCACACCACTCATAATGGCTAAAATTAACAAGTCAGGAAATGACAGATGCTGGCGAGGATGTGGAGAAAGGGGAACACTCCTACACTTTTGGTGGGAATGCAAGCTGGTGCAACCACTCTGGAAAACAGCATGGAGGTTCCTCAAAAAGCTGAAAATAGAGCTACCCTATGACCCAGCAGTTGCATTAATGGGTATTTACCCTAATGATACAAATGTAGTGATCTGAAGGGGCACGTGCACCCCAATGTTTATAGCAGCAATGTCTATAATAGCCAAACTATGGAAAGAACCTAGATGTCCATCAACAAATGAATGGATAAAGAAAAGTGGTATATATATATATGTATATATATATACATATATATATATATATATCACAATGGAATACTATGAAGCCATCAAAAGAAATGAATCTTGCCATTTGCAACGACGTGGATGGAACTAGAGGGTATTATGCTTAGCGAAATAAGTCAATCAGAGAAAGACAATTATCATATGATCTCCCTGATATGAGGAAATGGAGATGCAATGTTGGGCGTTTGGGGGGTAGGAAAAGAATAAATGAAACAATGAATCAATGGGATCAGGAGGGAGACAAACCATAAGAGACTCTTAATGTCACAAAACAAACTGAGGGGCGCTGGAGGGACGGGTGTAGGGAGAGGGTGGTGGGGTTATGGACATTGGGGAGGGTATGTGCTATGGTGAGTGCTGTGAAGTGTGTAAGCCTGGCGATTCACAGACCTGTACCCCTCGGTCTAATAATATATTATATGTTTATTAAAAAATTTAAAAATAAAAAAAAGCCAAAGGGAACAGGTTTTTCAGGAGCCATTAATATGTAGTGTCTGAACTTATCCTGTACTTGTCCATTTCTTCTTCAGTTGCTTTCAGATTTTCTTCAGCAGCTGACAGCTCACTCTTGGTTTCATTCAGTTCATAAAGTGTCTCTTCTAGCTTCCTAAGATGGGAAATGTATATACATTGTCCAGTAGCCAAGGTCCTGAATTTCTACCATTTATCCTCCCAGCACAATTGATGGCCTATGTTGGAATGTCCCCGCTAAATGCACAGACTGACAACAGGGAAATGAATGAAGGCCCCATTTAGGGTTAAAGAAAAATTGAACTCTGGCTGCTGACCAAGCTCCCTGCAATCAGGGGCTGTCTTTATACTTCTCTACTTTAATTCATTCACCATGTCATCAAATAACATTGCACTTTGTGCCCTCTTGGAGTACGTCTTTGGTTTGAGATGATGAAGGCTCATTTCAATTCAAAGTGAAAAGCCAAACCTGAGAGCTACACTTACTAAGATGAAGCAGGGGCCCATCATTAGTCTCACACCTCCGTGGGGAGCCCTGATCCTCAGACCAAGGCTGTGTCCAACACAGTCAATCAGCCCAAAGAAACCTTCCAGAATATGGCTTCACTGGCATGGAAACTCACTTCCACACATCTCTAGGCCCCTCGTGAAAGATCCTGGTGTAGGAATAAGCCAATCTTAGAGCCAAAAGTATGTCCTCAAATAATCCATGTGAACTGTCACATACTCAGGGTGTTATCTCAGGGAAAAAGAATTCAGATGGAAAACTTTCAACTCCATTGAGTCAACCTTTTTTTTTAAGATTTTATTTATTTATTGGACAGAGAGAGATCACAAGTAGGCAGAGAGGCAGGCAGAGAGAGAGGGGGAAGCAAGCTCCCAGCTGAGCAGAGAGCCCAAAGCAGGGCTCAATCCCAGGACCCTGGAACAATGACCTCAGCCAAAAGCAGAGGCTATAACCTACTGAGCCACCCAAGCGACCCAAGTCAACCTTCTTGAACAAGACCAAGTTCATGGGTGGTGAAGGCAGCAAACGGTGATGCTTAGGAAGGTTGGTTTGCTGTGTTGCCCTCGACTCTTCTGTTCATGGTGTTGATTCACAAGGTTTCAACAGGACACTTGTCAAGAATCTCATGCAGAAAGACTTAGAAACAGTCAAAAGCTCTAGAAAGAGAAGGACATGAGCATCTGCTTCTGGTCTCTCAACTATACTTCAGCAAATGTCTTCTGGAGCGGCAGTCAATGTGTGGCTCAGGGATATGGTGTTGAAGAAAGAAAGGTGGTCAGGACACTGGACCAGCCCCAAGAAGAACTTACCAATAAACAGAACCCAGGTGCCTGTGAGAAAGAGCGACCCCCACCCCTGTAGTTGGAAGGAACAACACAAAGCTGAGTCTCCAGGGAAGACAGGGAACAGTTTTGCTTTTCCACATGAATGAGGGACTCCAACGTCCTGATCTCCTTCTGAGAAATAAAAGGAAACACTGGACAAGAGAGAAAACTTGTGAGTGAATGCACCCAATTTCTAAAGAACACATGAAGAAACACGAGAACCAGATGGAGAAGAAGGAAGCATAGGAGAAAGCCAGCCTGGCAGTGGGAACCAATCTTCCCAGAACACATCAGTGAATTCTGGAAAAGGCGAGTGAATACAAAGTAAATGAACAAGCAACCTTTTGGGGACAGGTTGGAATACAACAAGCAAAGTTCCGGTCCAGCCAGCAAAGATGAGACGTAGTGATACTGCAGGCTTTGGTTGGGATCCAAGAGTTACACCTAGAAAATCATGTGGAGGGCTACCAGGATTGCTGAGTCATTAAGTATCTGCTTAAAAGTATTTGATTCAGGTCATGATCCCAGGGTCCTGCAATAGAGCCCCACACTGGACTCCCTGTTCAGCGGGAAGCCTGCTCTCCCTTTCCCACTCCCCCTGCTTGTGTTCTCTCTCTTGCAGTGTCTCTCTCTGTCAAATAGATAAATAAAATCTTTTTTAAAAAAGAAAAGAAAATTAAAATCAGGTGGAGAGGAAATACCCTGGCCTTCTTAGGGATTGGGCTGCAGCGAATGATCTCAGTTGTACACCAGATGAAGGGACCCAGTATTGCTGGAGCCCCAGCCCACTTTCCACAAAGAAACTTTCCCTGTTTCTGCAGGAAGAGAATTCCATTTTTCTCTCCACATTCTGGACCCAAGTCTCATACTAAACAAGAAATGGACCTAGTGCAGGAGTGGTAAGAGCACGTGATGAGAGTGAAACTGAAAGGACAATGTAGACTGACCCAGAGGGGATCCAGGTATCAAAGTGCTTAATGCTGGTACCTTCCCCCTTCTTCCCCAATGAATCACACAACAATGTGTGGCAAGTTGTTAGAACAGAAAGGAAAATGCAGGTTACACAAATCAAGATAGGAAGGGCAGGCAAAATTCTACAAAATGCATTTGGCAAAAGTACTCTAAGATCCAATTCCAGAAGATCCAAATACAGTTATCTAGACTTGCCGCCACGAAAATTCATACAATGGTATCTATGACAACACAGCAATAGCTTACTCTTCTGTAGTCAGTTTTCGTTTTTCAGAGAACTCTACCACCATATCCAATTTCTTCTTTAGCAGGTTTAATTCTGCTTCTTTAGCTGTTTTCTGATAACTCGGGGCATTACACTGGTCTTCCAGGAACTTTTTACTTTCTGTAAAGGATGACTTTCCTTTTGTGTGTTTGTGCCATGACCTGAGAACTTGGTTTTAGTGGGGAAAGGAGAAGGGCAAGACCTTGAAGGCAGGAAGGCATTCTTTCCCTGCCTGATGCAAACTCATTGCCACCATATGGAGATTTCTTCCCCGAAAACAACATACCTTTCAGTTCTTGGTTTTTGGATGTCAAGGCTCTCAGCTCTTGATTCCCCAATTCATCTTGGGCCTTTAAGACAGATTTGAGGAAAGACATATGAGGGCACCTAACAGTACAGGATCATGGAGGGCAACAAAGAAAGCCCTTGAGGCATAAACAGAATAAGGGGAAAGTAAGGAAACTAGTTCATGTCAAAAAATGCACAAATGGGGTTAGGAGGGTAGGAAAAGAAGAAAAGAAACAAGATGGGATTGGGAGGGAGACAAACCATAAGTGACTCTTAATCTCACAAAACAAACTGTGGGTTTCTGGGGGGAGGGGGGTTGGGAAAGGTAGGTGAGTTAATGGACATTGGGGAGCGTATGTGCTATGGTTAGTGCTGTGAATTGTGTAAACCTGGCGATTCACAGACATGTACCCCTGGAGATAAAAATACTTTATGTGTTTATAAAAAATAAAAAAATTTATATAAAAAAAGAAGTGACAGAACGCAAAAAAAAAACAAACGCACAAATGGCTTTCTTAGTGGAACAGACATAAAATAATCTTCTACTATACAATTGGGCTTGCTATCGCCCTTCATGGCTCACGTATTTTGTGGGATATTCTACATAACATGGAGGACAGTGCAGAATGATGTGATGATTACCCAGCTGTGCAATAAACCATACTTCCTAGACCCTGAAATCGCAAACCTCATCGGGGTGGTCCTAAGTGAAATCGCAGCTCACTGTACAGTAGGACCTGCAGGTCCCAGACGCCCACGCTCTACTGTGTAAACAGCACACGAGTATGCCGCACTCACCTCACCCAATGAACTAAAAGCTTCCAGAGCCACATTATAGGACAACTAACACCGAACTCTTATCACATCCACATTCTTGATATTCTTTTCTCTCTCAGCTTGTAAGAGAGCCTGTTTACAATGAAGGGTGTCCTTCAAATTTTCATTAATCTCTTCCACCTTTTTGATGTTCTCCTTCAAGAAAATATATTGAAGAATATATATATATTGAATGAATAACAATGATTCATTCCTTGGGGCACCTGGGTTGCACCTGGGTGGCCCAGTCTGTGGAGTGTCTGACTCCTGCTTTCGTTTGCCTCATGTCCTGATCTCAGGGTCATGGGATTGATCCCTGCATCAGGCGACACACTCAGCACAGTGTCTGCTTGGCATTCTCTCTTTCTCTCCCTCAGACCCACTCCCCTCACTCTTTCTTTCTCTCAAATCAATCGATCTTAGAAATAACTATAATATAAATAATAATATTTCATTACTTTTATTTCTGTTGTTAGAACACAATTCAGGCAAAGAAGGTATTCTTACTTTCAAATTATGTACTTCAGCAAGGAAAAGCTTTTGTTCTCTCTTCATTTCTTATTGTTTCTTTGCTTCCTTGATCTATAAAACATATGAAAAAGGAATCAGAATTCCAAAAGATCACCATTTTACAGAAAACTATCTAACAATGTGTGACTCCTTTCACAAAGAGAGAGGTGGTGCGCTACATTTGTGAAGCTTCTCTTACTCAAGGACCGCTTCTGGATTGCACGAAATAGGTTGATAGAATGAACTACCAAAGGGGGAAGTAACCAAAATGAAATCACAAAAAATATTTGAAAGGGCACACATACCTTCTCCTCCCAACTATGTTTTCTTCACGATCCCTGTTTTCCTTTTTAAAGTCATCAATCTTCTTCTTTATTTGGTCTAAAGTAACTGAAAGGAGAAAAAATAATTTTAAGATAATTAGCAAAACCAG
Organism: Mellivora capensis; assembly: GCA_004024625.1. Lineage (NCBI taxonomy): Eukaryota > Metazoa > Chordata > Mammalia > Carnivora > Mustelidae > Mellivora > Mellivora capensis. The sequence continues at coordinate 11,916 of PISX010029767.1, forward strand.
CAACATTAAATAATACCAGTGTATTAGCACCAGAGACACATTCTAGTGCCACTTGGGTGTCACTAACTTGTTAGCATTCTAATTGTGCCTAAAGAAAGTAAGTTGTAGCAGCATTTGAAACCTAAAACTTTCTGTATCAGTGAGATTCCTACTTAAAGTGTTTTTCAAAAATAGAGAAACTCAATCAAATGTATTCTCATTTTCCTCCCACCTATAAGAACCATTCTTGGAAAATTCAATCCCTGCAAATGCTGATGTCATCACCAGAGCTGTGACTGAAAAATCAAGCATCTTAGCAACTAACATTTCTCTCCTCCAAAAATTCAGATGAAAAAGAGTTCCCTGCAAACAACCCAAAATGAGCAAAACTATCCTTTGGTCCTGCTCAGTGCCACGTCCACTTCCAGGTCCTACTTGGAATTCCACACAAGGAAAGGTCAACATGTCAGGTGAGTGAGAACTCACAGGCCTTCAGAGACTTTCTGCTGCTCACAGACCATCTTTCCTGAACCCCAGGCTGGGGGCTCTGGAGGACAAGATCTCTGCTATAAACGCACTTGGGTACAATCTCCACGTTACACAGAGTCTCTGGAGGGCCTGGATAATGCACACACCTGAGAAGACAAGCTTTTTTAATCTCAGCAGGAGAATGTTACCCTCCACCCTTATAGGAAAACAGCACTCAAGAGGAGCCTGATCACAGCTGGATAACACATGTAAGGTCTAGAACACAGACTCCTCTAAGAGCCACTTAATTCTCTCATCTTGAGGCACCTGGGTGGCTCAGTTGGTTAAGGGTCTGCCTTCTGATGGGGTCAGGATCCTGGGTCCTGGGATCGCATCCCACATCCAGCTCTCTGCTCAGCGGGGAGCCTGCTTCTCCCTCTGGGTAGGCCTGCCACTCTGCTGCTTATGCGCGCTCTCTCTCTCTCTCTCTCTTTCTGTCAAATGAATAACAGCATCTCTTTTTTTATAATTTTTTTATAAACATATAAAGTATTTTTATCCCCAGGGGTACATGTCTGTGAATCGCCAGGTTTACACACTTCACAGCACTAACCATAGCACATACCCTCCCCAATGTCCATTACCCCACCCCCCTTTCCCAACCCCCCTCTCCCGAGCAACCCTCAGTTTATTTTGTGAGATTAAGAGTCACTTATGGTTTGTCTCTCTCCCAATCCCATCTTGTTTCTTTTCTTCTTTTCCTACCGTCCTAAACCCCATGCTGCATCTCCACTTCCTCAACAGCATCTCTTAAAAAAATAATTCTCTCATCCTTCCTCAAAGTGCAAACTTCTCTTCTCCTGGCCCACTGTGAGTGCTCTCCTGCTCTGAGACCTCTCTTTTCACCAGCACCACTGCCACACTCACAGCAATGACAATGACATTCAATAGTTTCCTAAGTGCCAGGCAGCCACCCAGGCCATCAACAGCCAGCACCACGGAATCACCATAATCCATGAGCCCCAGACACTATCCATTATCCCCGCTGGCACACACTCTATTCCATTCATTCTCCACTGGAAGGAAAGGCTCCTTCCACTTCAGGCTCAAAACCATGGTTTAATCCTCTCCTGTGACACATGCTCTGCGTGGCAATATCTGCCTTCTTCTCTAAGTGTAGCCTGTTTGCTAGACTCACAGTGTTTTCTCCTCTTGACATTTCACCAGGAGCCAAATCATGATGAAGTACTCACCCCAGACCTCACGCTGTGATCATCACTTGCCTCCTAAACATCTCTCTGCAAATTTACACCTTGTATTCTCCCTAGTCCCACGAGGTATTCCTCCTCCTGGTCTCTTAGAGATGGCAACTCCCTCCACATTGTCATTAGACTCCCCATGGGGAAGAGAACCATTTTCAAGACTTAACAAGTCAGTGAGACATCAGAAGTCACCATATTGAGGCCTCGTCAAATTATGCCCACATCAAACACCGGTACCAAGAATTTTTGGCAAAGAAAACTGAAGCCGAAAATCTTACCTGCATATTGTCGAGGCTTTACCTAAGAGAGGAGGAAACAAAGATAAGGTGGATGTCAAAACGTATCATGACTAAAAATCTATAGTAATACCGAAATTGAAATCCAAAGATATTACAATAATCACTTTGCTTAGCAGAATGAATTCACAGGATTAAAAAAGAAGACAAAATTAGAATTTCCTGATTAAATCATCATAGTTCACAATCCATTTCTGATAAAGAGCACAAGTGTGTATAACTTCTTTTTGACTCCCAAATCTATTCGCATTCTATTCAATGAATGCTCAACCTATTCAATTTTGACAAGGGATCATGCAGACATTTACAAAATATTCATTATTTCACCATTTCCCTAGCTTTTTAGTGTTAATAACCATACAGTTTGTCATTACTTTTTTTTATTGTATATATTTATTGAGATAGAATTTAAATACTGTCCCCAGCTGTACTGAGATACAAGTATAAGTTGTACAGTGTGTTGATTTGATACATTTATAGATTGCAAAATGATTACCACCATGGCTGATGCCTTCAGCCTGCCCCATGGTTGCTTTTTGTGGTGTATATAGAGTATTGCCGTTCTGTATCTTTGGATGAATTTAGTGCAGGTTCCTGCCATCCTAATTACAACACAAAACATTCCCACCACTGTCAGTTTGTTGAGTGCCTCTTTCGACCCAATTCTACCCTACAGGTGCTTGTGTGTCTTTTTTGTCTTTCATCAGGCGTGTTTCTGGGATGCATCCATGTTGCATGGATCTCAAATCTCTTGGACAGGAATCATCACAAATCATTACAGTATGTGTGGCCTTTTGTGTCTGGCTTCACTCATTAAATTCTTTGTGGAGATGAAGAACCAAGAGAATTAGCAGTGAAACCTGTGGGAAGAATTTGAGATTCCATAATGGGACAAAGGGAGTATCTGTTAGGGTCTTGACAGTGCCCCAAATGGACTATTTTGTGGCCAACAGAATGGTCTGGGAGAATCTTCAGACTGGAGCATAGGCCGAGTACGTAGGAAGGTATTAGGTGATCTGTATAAATCAGGGAAGCTTGGTAGGCACCATAGGGGAAACCTGGAGGGGCATGCATGGGTCCCTTGGAAGATCTGGTCTTGACTTCTACTCCAGCAAATTGCTGTTTGGTTTCCTGAGTTTTGCTCTGTGGTTCTTGAACCAAACCTGCAGTATGGTTGGGTGGATCTCCAGTTTCGAGGCCATTTCTTTCTGAAGGCTGGGAAGCGGGGTATGGGTTCCTGATAAGCAAGGATTCCAAAATGGCCAGTTGTTTCTCAGTGAACATGGTTCATTTCCTTTGTGAATGCTTCTGGAGGTTTCCTTTACGAAGGACCCCGGTGCTGGACATTCTGAGATCTAGCTGTGTCCCCATGCTCTGGTCCTGTGCCTCTCTCATTAGTTTTTGATGCAGTGTTCTAGGATTCACTGTTTGTGTATAACACCCAGTGCTCCATGCAATACATGCCCTCCTTACTACCCATCACCAGGCTCACACATCTCCCCACACTCCTCCTCTCTAAAACCCTCAGTTTGCTTCCCAGAGTCCATAGTCTCTCATGGTTCATCTCCCCCTCTGATTCCGCTCCCCTCAATTCATTTTTCTCTTCCTTCTCATAGTATCATCCATGCTACTCCTTATGTTCCACAAATAAGTGAAACCATATGATAAGTGATTTTCTCTACTGGACTTACTTCACTTAGCATATTTCCTAAATTTTTTGCAACACAATATCTGCACTGAAGTATAGAACCTGGGACTTTTTTTAAAGTCCTGAAAGAAAGAAAATGTAAGGAAGGAGGAAAAAAGGAAGGCAGAAAGGCAAGGGAGCAAAGGCTGTGTCAAGGATATGCCTCTTTCCTTCCCTACAAAGCTTTCCTGAAACCTTACAAAGAGCTGGTTGTTTGCTGAATTCACACACAGTTACGGCACAGCAGGTGCTATGAAGTTTCCCAGAGTGTTACAAATGGAGTGTCATCAAAAAGAAGTAAAAGCCATCGGAAGAGAAAAAGAGTGGCCCATGAAGAGAGATGAAGCATAAGCCATGAGAGAAAAGACAGTTGATGTTTCCAGAAAGGGGAGGCAGACAATTCAGACTTGAGTCACCCTGATGTAATTATAGCTGAATAATATCTAGGCAAGACATCATTTTGACACCATTAACATATTTCTCCATTCAAAAGTTTTACAGGATGATGAGAGGCTGAGGCCAACCTCAATCTTGCCAGGATATTGGAATATCACCATGCTATCAACAAACCAGTCATATTAGTGTTGTGGGGGAGAGTGCGTCAGGGCAGGGCAATTGGAAAACAATAGTTATTCTTTTAATTTCACATGTTGATTAGGAACCTCTGAGCTCCCCTGGCCCTTGTCACCAGCACCATGGGCAGGGGAAATGGAAAGGTCAATGGCTACACCAAATACATAATATTTTTCTTTTCTCTTTGAAGGGAAGTTTTCTCCATTGGTAGGGAGAGGGGGAATAGTCCCAAGTAGAAAGAATCTCAAAAGAGCTCTTTCTTCTTAGAAAGGTCTGCCCTCAAGTGAAACTATGTCTCCAGAGTCTAACTAGGGGTTTCCCAAAGACTAAGCCACAGATGTGAGGGATATACTCAACTCCAGTGCCATCTCCTCCCTGTCTCACTGGCGAGTAACTCAGTCTAACCCCGAGCCAGAGGAGCAGAAAACCTCACTCTAACTCCCACTTACCTCAGTTCCTCACCAGGACACAGTATCTAGCTTTCAACACAACCCTACAAGGAATACTGCAGGTAAAAACCATGACAGCAAGCATGAGAATCACACTTGCTGTGGCAGAAGTGATGGGGAGAGCAGGCTGGACTTTAAAGTCTCTTTAATGTATGATACTGGGTCTAGGGGAAAAGTGCAAAAGAGGAAAAAGAGTGGTAAATGTGGGCAGAGATATGAAACTCTAAGATTGTAACATGATTCTGGACAACACCACCATTACAGAAATCAAGAGGGCTTGTGCTGGCTTCATGAAGAGACTTAAAATAAACTAGAGGAAAGAATCATTGACAGTAAAGAATGTCCAGTAGAAACTTCCAAAAAGGAAACACAAAGGGCACCTGGGTGGCTCAGTGGGTTGAGCCTCTGCCTTTAGCTCAGGTCATGATCTCAGGGTCCTGGGATCGAGTCCCGCATTGGGGTCTCTCGTCAGTGGGGAGCCGGCTTCCTCCTCTCTCTCTCTCTCTCTCTGCCTGCCTCTCTGCCTATTTGTGATCTCTCTCTGTCAAATACATTTTAAAAAAGTATTAATATTTAAAAAAAGCAATAGAAAGACAAAAATTACAAAGACAGCACAGAAAATCCAAGACTGGTAGGTCATTGCAAAATGTGTAACACACACATAACAGGAATACCTATTCCTATAGGAGAATGGACGGAGAGGTATTTGAAGCAATAATGACAGAGGATTGTCTGAAATTAATGGAGTTACAAAATCAAGATCCAGGAAAATCAAAACATTGAAAGCAGGATAAATACCAAAACACATACACAAACAATGAACAAAAACCACCAATGATGCCTAATATAGAATATTCAGCTACAGATCATTAAAGACAAAGAAACAGTTCTGCAAATCTAGAGCAGGGGTTGGAAGTGGGTGGGGGAAGGGGGAGAGGGGAGCAGTAACACCTTCCTCCAGAGGAAGAAGGATAAGAATGACATCACACTTCTTTTCAGAAACCATGCCACCAAGAAGGATGAAATGTTTATAGTGTTTAAAGGAACATCAAGCGAAACCTGTGGCCAGTGAAATGATCCTTCAAAACACACCACAAAGTTAAAAAACCATCAGGAATAATGACGGGCATTATTTCAATGATGAAGAGGTCAATTCTCCAAAAAGACACAACAATTTCTAATGTGCATGCATCAACAACAGAGTATCAGAGCACATGAAGCAGAAGCTGAAAATAGTGCTGGTGGGAACAGATGAATCCATTCCTACAGCAGGAGAATTCAAAACCCTCTTATCAGTCATTGACAGACCCAGAGATACAGAAGTTCCATGAGAACACAGGTGAACTGACCAGCATCACCCATCCACTGCATCCACTAACATTGGCAGAATACTTCATTCAACAACGAGGTATAGATATTCTTCTCAAGCTCACATGGAACAGTCGCTGAGAGAGCCCATATTTGGGGCCATACAACACATGTGAACCACCAAAGGAATCAAAACCACAGGAATTATATTCTCAGACCACAAATGACTCAAACTAAAGATTGAGAACAGAAAGATATCTGGAGAACGACCAAAAAATGGAGATTCGACAGCACACTTCTAAAGAAGACATGGGTGGGAGGGCAGGTGGGTGGAGGAATGGGTGAAAGAGGTGAAGGAGAAGAAGAGTGCACTTCTTGTGGTGAGCATCTGGCTTTCTGCTCGGCGGGGAGCCTGCCTCCTCCTCTCTCTCTCTCTCTCTCTCTCTGCCTGCTTCTCTGCCTACTTGTGATCTCTGTTTGTCAAATAAATAAAATATTTTTAAAAAATGTCCAGTGACTATAAAATTTTCTGTTTACTTATGAATGAAATTACAGAAGGTACATTAGTATACTTAGAGCGAGGACGGTTCTCCAGAGGTAAATGAGAAAGGCACAAGTTCCCCAGGAGGCAGTTAAAATGAGAAGCTTCCACAGAACTTCAATCCCATGAGGGCCAAGACGGAAATGGTCAGGCAAGGAAAGGACAAGCTGAAATACCCTTTGCGACAATGAGGAATCTCAAAGACATTTACTGTGTATCTGTCACAAAGAATCAACTTTAAAAACCCTCAACCAGCCTCCAGGAGGTAAGCATACCTCTCAACTACCTCCTCCTGGAGGAGAAGCAGCACAGAGGCATTTCTATTTTATTTTATTTTTTTTATTTTTATTTTTTATAAACAAATTTTTATCCCCAGGGGTACATGTCTGTGAATCGCCAGGTTTACACACTTCACAGCACTCACCATAGCACATACCCTCCCCAATGTCCATTACCCCACCCACCTTTCCCGACCCCCCGCCCCCAGCAACCCTCAGTTTGTTTTGTGAGATTAAGAGTCACTTATGGTTTGTCTCGCTCCCAATCCCAACTTGTTTCTTTTCTTCTTTTCCTACCCCCCTAACCTCCCATGTTGCATTTCCACTTCCTCATATCAGGGATATCATATGATAGTTGTCTTTCACTGATTGACTTATTTCACTAAGCACGATACCCTCTAGTTCCATCCACGTTGTTGCGAATGGCAAGATTTCATTTCTTTTGATGGCTGCATAGTATTCCATCGTGTATATGTACCACATCTTCTTTATCCATTCATCTGTCGATGGACATCTAGGCTCTTTCCATAGTTTGGCTATTGTAGACATTGCTGCTATAAACATTCGGGTGCACGTGCCCCTTCGGATCACTACGTTTGTATCTTTAGGGTAAATACCCAGTAATGCAATTGCTGGGTCATAGGGTAGTTCTATTTTCAAATTTTAGAGGAACCTCCACGCTGTTTTCCAGAGCGGTTGCACCAGCTTGCATTCCCACCAACCGTGTAGGAGGGTTCCCCTTTCTCCACATCCTCGCCAGCATCTGTCATTTCCTGACTTGTTAATTTTAGCCATTCTGACTGGTGTGAGGTGATATCTCATTGTGGTTTTAATTTGTATTTCCCT
>PISX010029768.1:0-19090 GCA_004024625.1 Mellivora capensis
ATGTGGCTCAGGGCCGGCCCCCCAAAACTATGCCCTCAGCTCAGTTTCAATAACCACATCTCATCCTGTCCATTTGTAAACTATTCCTAAGTAGGAAGGCCCCCCTTTTTTCTTAAATCTTGCCCCAATTAGACTTACTATGTCTGTATTCATTTTTATAAAGACAATTTGTCCTAACAGAAATGCCATGACTTTGAGAGTTCAAGATTCCTGGGATAGAATTCCAGCTCTGACCCTTCCTTGTGTGGGATCTTGATCAAGTTACTGAAGTTCTGATTCCTCACTATGGGCGAGGAAACTTGAATGCCAGACCTGGAAAGGCTGCCGTGAGGAATGAACGACATTACATATGCAAAGGGCCTGGTATACAGGAGGGGCTCTATCATTTTAGCGGCAGCGGAAGCTTGTTAAAAGTCTCCCTCCCATGAACCCATGTTTTGAAAGGATTTGTGAAGCAAGATTACATGAGGGAGAGAAAAGGAGACCTAACCTGCTCTACACACTTAATCTGGAAGCAAATACACACCAGCTCAGCACTTTGTAACAATGCCTTGGCAGAGCAAGCACGTTGGATGAGTGGTTTTAAGTAAGCATATCATAAACCGGACTGTCTTACTTGATTTCTCAACAGACAGGGAAACAGGAGATTGTTCTTTCAGAAACCCAGTGATTTGCTCCAAAGCCAGGAGGAAATCAAATCCTTTCCTCACTGAAATGAGGAAAGTTCTGGTTAAAGGACCATACATGGGGCACCTGGGTGGCTCAGTGGGTTAAAGTCTCTGCCTTCGGCTCAGGTCATGGTCTCAGGGTCCTGGGATCGAGCCCCGCATCGGGCTCTCTCTGCTGCACAGGGAGCCTGCTTCCCCTTTCTCTCTGCCTGCCTCTTGTCTACTTGTGATCTCTCTCTGTCAAATAAATAAATAAAATCTTAAAAAAAAATAAAGGGCCATATATTCAAAACATGTTGGTCAAATACATGACCTCTAATGAAATCTGTTCCTCTCTCCACACCTTCTCTTTCTCTAAAAAGCAACCAAGCTCTACCCCAGCAGAACACTATTTTGTTCTTATTGCTTTTTAATCATCTCCACACCCAACATGGTGCTCGAACTCATGATCCTGAGATCAAGCATCTCGCGCTCTCCCGACTGAGCCAGCCAGGCATCCCCACAGAATAGTTTCTTAATAGAAATCCTAGGGACACCTAGACTGTCTCAAGAGAACCCACGCGTCTCCAATAAGCCCCTTCTTTCTCTCCAAGTCATTACAGATTTACGTTGGACTTTGCTTACGAAGCCACAGGGAATCTTGGGCGCGTGCTGAGAACACAGACAAGGAAGGACGGCCAGCCAGTCTGTTTCTAGGTCACTCGACTGTGAGTCCATGTAGAAAAGTTTACAGGGTTTGAAAGCAGGCCCGTCCGGATGGTGGGACTGAGAACTCACGCAAGTGTCCTCGCCTTTGCCTCTGCAAAGTGAGTCGAGGACAGCCTGGTGGGCATCATGGTTTCCCGCTGCAGGTGGCGGGCCAATGGACGCCCAGCAGCCAGGAGCTGTGGCGTGGACCTCAGACGTCAGCTTGCAACCGGGGCTGCAGCCACAGGCCAGGCCAACGTGGGAGATCCTAAATCAGGCAGCCAGGTGGAAGCCGTGAAAGCCTCCAGTCCGGGCGCCTGGAGAGGGTCCACAGGGGGTGGCACTCGAACCACACGGGGTGGGGCCGCGCGGGTCCACTTTCACACTAAGTACCAGACAGTATCGTGAATAGGTTTCCTCTTTGATTTTCTGAATGACGTCTTCGTTTCTGGACATTTCTTGTAATACAGCATTTAACACATATAACATACAAAACATGTTCAGCGACTGCTGATGTTATCGCTAGGCTTCCAGGCAACGGTAGGCTGTTAGTAGTCTGGGGGGAGTCAAAAAGCAGAGGTGGCAGTTTTGGAGGCATGGGGGATGGGCGTCCCAACTCCAGTGCTGCCCAAGGTCAACTATATTTAGCCTGGGTTCCAGACTTCAGGTCTGGGGCCGGCCAGCTTCTAAGTGGAGGCTAGAGCAGTTGTCTGAGGTCACCATGGTAGCCTGTGTGACACTGGCCATGTTGTCTGAGGTCACGGGTATGGCTGTGCCTCCTGGACTGTAACTTGTAAAACCGCACACCACCCGCTCAAGTGGAAACTTCTCCTGGTGCCATTTTTAAAGATGGTTCTTAGCCCTTTGGAGCTCATACTGACATGGGCCTCCCCTACGGGCGGCTGTATACTCCTTCCAAGGCAATGGGTAGGGAGGGCTTTACTTGGTCCCAACTCAACCTTTTTTTTTTCCTCCTGGTTTCGACTCCCTCTGGGCTAAAAACGAAACCAAGAAAGAGCCCCACCCTGTCGATTGGTTCATTTCCCACCCTGTTGATTGGTTCATTTCCTCTGAAAGCTGCTCCGGTGCCTTCTTCACCTCCTGAAGGTTAGGAGGGGGCAGGAGGAAGGGCTGGTCAAGCTGACCCAGCATGACCTCCCTCGGCTTGTGACATCAGAGCCCTGTTTACATAGCGGGGTGGGGGGGGGGGGCGCCTGGCACCGCGGTAAGGGAGGGCAGAAACCACAGCACATCCCCCCTTCTTTTTGCTGCTGGCGTCTCTGCTGCTCTGAGCCGGGGAAGAGCGAAATCTGGGACTCTCCTCTCTCATTTGGCACCATCTGTTTCCTTTCTCCTTCCTCTCCAGAAAACTCTTTTCAGTAAACACAGTGAAATAAAACACCAGAGGATATATACAAGAGCAAATTCACCTTCTCCTGAAATGCTGGCTTTTAGACACCTTTGGTATCTGCAGGAAAGTCTCCGGTGCTGCTTTTTCTTCCACATTTGGAAGGTACTGGAAAAAAATGAAGGGACGTGATGCTCCTTTATTTACTACATCTGGGTGAGGTAAGGAGAGTCCGTGATTCCTTCTCCGGAAAGGCACTCAAACCCCATGTTTCCCAGAGACCTAAAATATACTAGGAACACCATGGAGGTGAGAAGGATAAAGTCAAATGAGCTGGAATTTCTGTGGGAGACTGCCTGGAGGTTCCCCGGAGTCACGGACATCAACTTACTCCACTTCGTTCCCCTCGCCCAAAGCACGGTCCTAGCACACAGCAGTTGCTCCATAAATATTTGTGCATATGTTTTCTGTTCACGGAAAGCACTGTCTACCGCTGACCTAAAGGAGATTCTCTGCGTTACAATCTAAGGAAGAGTTCGCTGTGTCCTTAAAGTTGCAATGTTATCTTTGGCCGCGAGGCCCACCTCGAGGCAGTACCAACACGATGTTTCCAGGATGATGAGAGACACTTTGCATGCATCAGTTTGTTTAATCCTTACAGTCATCATAAGAACCCTGTGAGGTAGGCACCGGTCTTACCCCTGTGGCACAGATAAGACACTAAGCCACAGGGAAGTAAAACAACTTGCCTGGGGCTGTCAGGGTGGCTCAGTCGGTTAAGCCTCCACGCAGGTCATGATCTCAGGGTCCTGAGATTGAGCCTCCCATCGGGCTTGGAGTTGGCTTGGGATTCTCTCTCACTCCCCTACCTCCCCGGCCACTCTCTCTTTCTCAGATAATAGAATCTAAAAAAAATAAAGATAGGGACGCCTGGGTTGGTTAAGCGGCTGCCTTCGGCTCAGGTCATGATCCCAGCGTCCTGGGATCGAGTCCCACAACAGAGTCCCACATCGGGCTCCTTGCTCGGCAGGGAGCCTGCTTCTCCCTCTGCCTCTGCCTGCCACTCTGTCTGCCTGTGCTCTCTCTCCCTCTCTCTCTGATAAGTAAATTTCTGCTCGAGCTTCTCCCTCTCTCTCTGCCCCTGCTCACACCCGCACCCGTGCAATGCTTTCTCTCTAAAATCTTAAAAAAAAAAAATGTTTATCAGTCTCTCTGGAACATGATAACCTAATAGAACGAATGCTCTGGGGATGGGTGCAGGAGAACAGCAGGTACTCAGATCATTTCCTTCAGAGTTAGATAATGCAAGTGGAGACTTTTTTTTTCTTACCATCCAGTAACCCTCATTATGTTTAGAGAATTCACTTCCCACTGCATCAGCCTTGATGGAAAAAGTGCCTCTCTCTGCAGGAGCTTAAAAGAGGTACTCAGTTTTCCAGCCTACCCTTTGCTAACACGTGGGCACATGACCAAGCTCGGCCAATCAGATGATAATCACAGAAAGATTGGGGGGCCCAGCTGGCTGTCCAAAGAGCATGTGACTCCATCTTGGGTGTCAGGGATGTGAGTTTGAGCCCCATGCTGGGTGTAGAGATTATTTAACTGAGCCACCCAGGTGCAGAGGCTACTTAAATAAAAACTTCCCAAAAAACTGTTAAGAAAAAATCACAGAAAGATGAGTCTTGGCCCAACGGGGCCAGCAATGTGACCATGGCTCCGCTGGTGCTTGCTGGGAAGCAGGGGCACGCTCGCTCTGCAGCAGTGGCACTATCCTCGAGGAACCAGCTCTGGTGTGATTTTGACCCTGGTTCTCAGGTGCTCCATCTTTACCCAGCATCCAGCTTTCCTGTCCACCCTGAGTAACCCATCATTCTTCTGAGTAACTTCACATCCTGCTTAAATCAGCCAGGTTCCTTTTTGTTATCTGCAACCGGTTAGATTTCTAAGCAAAATGGTTAACATAGAAGGCTGGGTCTGCTGTGGGAAACACAGAAGATCATACAGTGCAGTTACATAATACTTGGATTTAACTTAAGAGAATTCAACTATAAGATAGACTCACTGGCCAAGAGCATGAACGAGAATAGAAAGATTCCTTTTATTTGTTTAGTTATCCTTGCCTGTTCGAAATCAACCAAGGCTTCTACTGTCCCAGGAGGCAGTCCTGGCCAAGATGCAAAGTAACATAAAAGAATTAAATTTTAGGTTTGAGCTTCAAAAAAACCCAGGCTTTAGTAATTTAAAGCTAAGAAGTGTTCACGGGTAGTTTTGACTTTTCTACTTGCCTATTGGCCATGCTCGCTGACCACCTAAGTGCTTCCTAAGATGAGGCTCTCCCACAGACAGCAATAGTGAGTGCCTGAGACTCTGTACAGGGACTGGCACCCGCCCCTTCCCCACACCCTCCAGCAGCTCTGCTCTCCCACTGTCCTGGGTGACCCACGGAACTGGTACTGGTTCACAGCACTGATCTTAGGAAACTGATCAAGACTAATCTCCTAGAGGACGGCAGTTTGACATCTCAAATTTAGTTCCAAAGCAAAAAATTACAAGTATTTTATAGATGATGCTTTTGTACCTTACTCATTCCCAACCCAATGGCTCACATCTGTTTCCATTAGAGGAGAGAGAGCGGGAGACAGAGGAGGAGGGGTAGAGGAACAGGGGAAGGGAGAGAACAGGGAAGGAGGAGGCCATCTATTTTAAGCTTCACACCAGGGTTCTTCTGTCTGTTCAGGCTGCTGGCAAAATACCCTAAGACTGAGTGACTTATAAAGGACAGAAACTTATTTCTCACGGTTCTGGAGGCTCGAAGTCTGAGCCAACATGGTTAAGTTCTGGTGAGATGCTTCCTGGGTTGCAGACTGCTAACTTCTCCTTGCGTCCTCGTCCTCACATGGCAGAAAGAACGAAAAGTTGCCTGGAGTAACTTTTTCTAAGGGCAAACCCATTCATGACAGCTCCACCCCAGCAAAGGTCCCACCTGCTCACACACTGGGTGTTAAGACTTCAACATATGAATTTGGGGAGGTGGGCACAAAAAATTAACTTCCCATCCAGTGCTGGCATCTTGTAGTCATCTACACCTCGAAATAAAAGAGTAAACACATAAATTCACCTGGACACTCCAGATTTGAAGATATGAATAACCACTTTAAATCCATGCCTATCTTCCCCAGGTTTTATTTGGGGATGGGGTGATATTTATTATCCTGACATTGATTTTACCTCTGTGTATCCATATATCAACTTACCAAGTCATAAAATTCAAATATGTGCAATTTGTTGTCAATCATACCCTAATAAAGCTAAAATGAATTTACTTAAATATATGGTGTTACATTAGTTTCAGGTGTACATCATACTGACTGATTCAACCATTCTGTATATTATTAGTGCTCTCCATGGTTAAGTGTAGTCACCATCTGTAATCATACCTTATTAATTATATTCCCTGTGCTATACTTTTCATCTCCATGACTTATCTTAGAACTGAAAGCTTGTACCTCTTAATCCCCTTTATTTCTTCATCCCCCGCCCCAACTTCCCTCTATCCAATTTTTATTGACACTTATCTCACCAATTTTTAACACTCATTTCTTTACACATATTAAAGTCATTTCAAATTCTATCTGATAATCCTTCTACCTGTCACGGTAGAGCTTGTCCTAGAATTCGTTTCTGCTCTTGCTTCTGATGGCATCTCTTTACGGGGCACATTTATTTCCCAGCTCGGTCTCTGACGGTCAGACTGGATCTCCTCTATCACAGCCTCACATCCATTCCATTTCCCAAGTCAGGGGAGTGAGGCAGGGGAATGGGGAGGCAGGAAAAGGCTGGCACTTTTTTTTTTTTTTTTAGATTTTATTTATTTATTTGAGAGAGAGAGATCACAAGTAGGCAGAGAGGCAGGCAGAGAGAGAGGAGGAAGCAGGCTCCCCGCCGAGCAGAGAGCCCGATGTGGGGCTCGATCCCAGGACCCTGGGATCATGACCTGAGCCGAAGGCAGAGGCTTTAACCCACTGAGCCACCCAGGCGCCCCAAGGCTGGCACTTTTACCGGGAAAGCAAAATGGTCCTCCTAAGTTCTAAGTAATCTTCCGGCTTACATCTCCCTGATCCCAGCTGTTACAACAGCAGCCGTAGCCGCAAATGTGTGAGCCCCCACGGTCCACAGGGCCGGAAAGGAGCGCTGGAAGAACACTCGTGTGTCCTCGCATACACTAGACACAAGGGGGAGTTCTGAGGGACCGCTAGTCACCAAGACAGCAGAATCCTGGTTTGGAGCAGGAGTTATGGAAGGGAACTCAGACTTCTATTCCTCCGGCTCTTAGGACTAAAAAATATAATGGGGACCCTCACCCTCAGAAAGTAGGCTTTTGAGAACCGACACCCTGTGAACAGATTGCTCTCTGGGGCGCCTGGGAGGCTCGGGTGGGTTAAGCATCTGATCCTTGATTTCAGCTCAGGTAGTGATCTCAGGGCCATGGGATCCAGCCCCGTGTCTGGTTCTGGACTCAGCATGGAGTCTGCCTGAGATTTTCTCTTTCTGCCCCTCTCCCAGCTTGTGCTCTCTAAATAAATAAATAAAATCTTAAAAGAAAAAAAAAAAGAACAGAATGCTCTCCAAATAAACCTGTGCTGCAGGCATCAACAAGGGCTTGTCGAGGCAAAGCCCCTGGTTCTAGAACTACCAGGCACGCAGGTTCCCCCTCCAGCGGCCCCCAGCAACTTGCCAGTCAGGCCCTTGAACACACCGGCAAGGGACCACCAGGCGGCAAATGAGGAACCTACACACAGACAAACTGACACGGGGGAAGAAACATCACTTCGATAAGATTTATTTCAAGGCCTGAAATCAGATTAATCAAAAATGGTACTACTGCCATTTCTTATAATACATACTTAATATAAAACTTTAAGAAGTGTAGACACTATTAACTCTTACACCTCACAATATATGATATTCAAATTGTAAGGTGACAACATCAAACTTCACACATTTAATGAGGACATAATTAGCAGCAGGCTATTCAAACACAAACCTGTTTTTACACTTTCCATGTCTGTTTTTATCTTTGTTTTCTAAAGCCACTAATAACTGTGGCTTCTTTCAAGTATAGCATCTCTAATGTTAAATTATATTTTCTCAGTCTTTTTATAAAAGAAAGACACAAACTACGTTGTTTGCCATAAATTCATAAACCAAAAAGCAAAACACAATCCAGGTGAATTTATCCATGCTTCCCCTTTCTCTGGATGTTTTAGGTGTTTTTCCAAATACTTTATATTTTTCTTAAAATCTGTTCTCTATGCAGATCAGGGAAAATGATTTATAACGAGTTACTTTTAAAATTACCTTCTTCATACTTCTGCTCCCCTTTCCCACTCCAAATCTGGTGCTTAAGTGAACAATAATGCCATGTACTGTTTCAGAGGCCCAAACAATCTGTAATCTTAATCTCCTAAATACCCAAAGATTTCAACTTTCTGCCAAATCAGAGTCTCAAATAGCCTAAAATTGTTAGGAGGAAGAAAAAAAATGCATAGTATGAGGATTATGTAACTAAATGTTGATTATTTATGCCTTTCCCCCAAGCTACAAGCACTGTTTACCATTAAATTACATTGTGCGTACACAGCCCCAACAGTTTACATTTGCTCAGGAATATGTAATTACATTAAAAATAAATAACTTTCATAATTTAATTGGCTCTTAAATGGTTTCCCTAGGGGGAAAAGCAAATGCTTTGTGTTCTTTAAGAAACTGGTATATATAAATGAACTGCTGTGTGCTCAGATAAACTTGAGGAAACCTAATGAAGTTTTGCGGATATTTTTCCTAAAATGCAGATACTCAGTTAATCACTTTATATAGTGAAGGGATGGAATGGCAGATATAGATGCAATCTTTTGTCTAAATGAACAGTTAGTTGTAGGGCATTCTAAATAGGATGGAAAAAAAAAAAAAGGCACGGACAATTGTTCCAAGGAAAAAGAACCAAAGTCAAGAAAAATATTGGAACATCTGCTCTTAAAACGGAGAGGTGTCATACAACACAAAAATGAGAGCTAGAGATTAGAAAAACACTCATTTCACCCCTTCAGGAGGTAAACAAACAAATGATAAGGAGAGGGAGTCTAGCCCAATTAGAACTGAGGCAGCTGTAAAACAAAATGAACACAGTGCAGTGATCTGACCTCATAAAGGAAATGACTAACCACAGTGAAACTTCATGGGAGAGAAAAAAAAAAATTCACATGTCTACATGTTTGCAACAATATATTAATGCACAAAATATCAAAAATATAAAGTCTGGATTTTTCCCCTTAGGTTTATAATCAAGTCTCACACGTCTGTTGAATACATTGACTTTGCTAAGCCTCCCCTACTGAGCAGCACACCCTACACAAGTACATATGTACTACTGGGCACCATGAGAATTACTAGTTCTCATCTCAAATCTCGTGACTTGCCTTTTTACCCATACCTATATACACTTTCATTTCCATTTTAAGACACTTAAGACCTTTCTAGTGGTACATTTTAATCAACACATTACATCAAAAAGAATCTTGATCTTTAAAATGAATCACTTTAGTACTATAGCATGATGGGTTTGATTTGAATGGTTGAGACATAACGTGGTAAAGACAGTGTACTGTTTGAACGAATTCACAGCTGTGAGAAAATGTCTGATTTTCAAAATATAACGATGGAGGAGTTATGAGCAGTAAAATATTAGAAAACAGTAAATGAATAAATAAGAATAAGGTGATTTTTTATCAGTGGCCATTCATTATTTTGCTTTTAGGAACCTGGAAGAAATTGTCTTCTTTGAATTTCAAATGTTCTGGTAAATCTAGTCGTTTCTCAGCTTCCTCAATATCAGCTTGAATTGCTGAAATAAGGGACTCTGCAGAGAGAACAGAGGAGGGAAACGATGAAAAACTGCTGCTACACTCTTACTACCCCTTTGTTCGGACTCCTAAAAACTCGCAGGCTGGCAGCGTCCTTAGCACAGAGCAGCTGCCCAGTAAATATTTGTTCCATCCCTTCTTCCAGACTTAAGTAAAAGTCAATGGTCTACAAGAGATGTCCCTGATCTTCTCGCAATTTCTTAGAGAAGGGCATTAGCACAAAGGTATGTCACAAATACTAAATGGAACAAATACTCATGATCAAGCCTCTTCGGTATCCACATTTATCAAATTCTACAGTAGAAATGAAACAGCCACACTATACTAACATACTTGATACCACTTGCTTCAAGTACTGATTTAGTTTCTTACAATTCAAGCACTGCAAAGCAACGATTACTCCTCTCAGCATTCATTCTCATTTATTCCTTAAAATATGAGAAGGAAATAAAGATTTCACTAACTTCACACTGTTGAGAGAGAAGCAGCCAGCCTGGTGGATTTGAATCTAGGCTCCACCACATACTGATGTGACCCTACGCAAATTACTTAACCCCTCTCTGCCAATTTCCTCACCTGTGAAATGGGCAAAACAATTCCTTGAATGTTTTGGTGGAAGCAAAAGGACTTAATGCATGTAAGGCACAGAGTAAATGCTCGAATGTTCTCTCTCCTGCCATGCTGTTACTGGGAGAAGCAGCAAAAGTAGCTGCGGTAATACTTCAGAAGACCTAAGCACAACTTACCTAAAGAATCAAAGTTCTTTTCCGGTCTGAGGTAGCCAACAATGGCCACGTTGAGGATCTCCCCATAGAAGTCCTCTTTGAAGGTATGCATGATATGAGTTTCCTAGAATTAAGAAATGTGAAAAAGATTACCATGAAATTACAGAGTATCTGAAATTTGAAATATATGGTGGGCATAAGTTAAATGAAACAATCAACCCTTAATAAATTTTTATTTTATTTTATTTAGTGCAAAAAGGTGATTTTATTAAAGCACGGGGACAGGACTCCTGGGCAGAAAGAGCTGCTGCAACCCTTAATAAATTTTTAAAGACAGGTTAAAATCTAAGTGCAGTTTTTGCCCGAATTCTTTCATCAGTCCTGTGCCTGCCCTGACCTTACATATAAACACTATAACTAAGTAAGGCAGATGTTATATCACAAATCTGGTATGATTTGTTTATTTTAAAAAAAAAAAAAAAGGTTGGGGGGGCATCTGGGTGGCTGAGTTGGTTAAGCATCTGCCTTCAGCTCAGGTCATGATCTTGGGCTTCTGGGATGGAGCCCCACGTTGGGCTCTCTGCTCAGCAGGGAGTCTGCTTCTTCCTTTCAATCTCCCTCTGTGCTCCTTCTCTCTCAAATCAAATATTTTAAAAAAAACACAAACTAAGATGCAGGGGTGACTAGTTGGCTCAGTCGGTGGAGCACACAACTCGATCTCAGGGTTGTGAGTTCGAGCCCCACATTGGGTGCAGAGATTACTTTTATTTTTAAATAAAATCCTTAAAAAAACTAACATGCATAGTGATTAAGTCTTATCAAGGCAAAAAAAAAAAACCCACAAAAAACAAAAACAAACACCCATGTCAAGACACCGCCAAGTAAGGAGCAAAGTATTAAGAGAAAAAGAACCATTTCTAAGGTTAATCAGGATCCATGTCTGTGACACACACCATGTTATGGAAACCTCGGAGGTTAGGCAGAGCGGAAGACTGACATGCAGGCAGAAGAGCCAATGTAGGATCCTGATCAAGGAACGATGTTGACAAATGGGTACAGGACATGTCGAAGCAAAACAGTGGAGGAGGTAGATGATAATCTGCAATCCGAATTCTAGGAGACTCTTACAGAGAAATCTAAGTCCAAAAGCAGGAGAGCCAATTAACAGAACACACAAATACAGAAGATGGCCGAGACTGGACTGGGATGGATGTAGGGAACTTTAAACAATCTAGAAACGTGAAACTTAAGAGACAGAGGCATATTTTGTGCAGGACCTTAAAAAATCTAATACATGAAGTGATACTTAAAACAGAAACATCAACACTGATCCTTATAAAACATCACTGAGAAAAATGGTAAAGATGTCCACCCTTCCTAAATTCATCTACATATTCCATGCCACCCCTGTCAAAATCCTAGTTTTTTTGCTTTTTTAATGATGGGAACTGTCAAGCAATTCTAAAATTTATAAGGAAATGTGGAAGGTTGAAATTATCCCTCCAAAATCTTGAAAACAGAAGTAGAGACTTACACAGTCAGATACCAAGACCTATTATAAAAACTATGGAAATAAAGACAATGTGGTAATGGCCCAAGGACAGACTAGGAAACCAAACATATACAAAGTCACAGGGTTTATGACCAAGGTGACAGTGCAGCGCGGTCATGAAAGAATGATATTTCAGTAAATGCGCAGACTCAGTATCCATACGGGAAAAAATTAATTTTGACTCTTACTTTGCCCCATACTTAAAAATCAGTTTGATGAGAAAAATTTAAGACAAGTTTTTAGAAGAAAACAAAGAAGAATATATTAATGACTTGGAGTAGGCAAAGTTTCCTTGAATGGGCTATTAAAAGGCACTAACCATAAAAGAGAAATGATGAATTAAATTTTATTAGCATTAAGAACCTCTATTCTTCAAAGACACCACACCATTAAAACAAAAAAAAAAGCAATAGAGGAGGCAACAATATTTGCAATACATGTAACAACAAAGCAATCAGATCTAGGACATACTAAGAACTTCTTTAAGTTAATTAAAAGAACCAATCAAAAAATTTTTTAAAGGGGAAAAGACTTAAACAGGCACATCGTAGATGTCCGGTATTGGCAACCAAAGAAAAAATAAAACCTGAAAAGTATGAACCTCCTACCAATAGAAAATTTAGTTTCTTTTAATTCTGGCAGGACTTGGGCATTCCTTCACTGGCTTGCTACAGTCATAGTCCTGTTACCTGAAATTCGTCATAGAATAGCTTTCCCTCTCCTCTTCATTTCCTCCCCATCTACAGAAGACGATTTTGTATTCTCTCAATAGTTCTCTTCCTTATCTACTCCAAATAATTCCCACATCCTTAATACTCAAAAATAAGAAATACTGAACACAATGTCAAGCAATTCTGGGCCATTTCTACAGTTTGTACCAGAACTTAGCCCTATGGTTTTCCAACTGTGATACACTTCTGCAAACTCTTCAAGGACTAAATTTAGATCCACTCTGTTTTTCCACACACTTAACCTGACCAAGATCCAGGCCTATCTAGCATACTAAGCTCTTAAGTGGCATGGGTACTGCGAAAAAAACAGAAGGGTACACCTTCCAAGTAGTTTAGAGGGGGAAAAAAAGCATCACCTTGCAATTTTATTAGACAGCACCATCTATGGAGTAAGCAGTTCTCTCTCAGCAGCATGAGCAAGTAATTGAAGGGTGAAGGAACCATATTAACTGTAGCAAGCGCAACTTTCTCTCTCAAACATGCTCTTAAGTAATTCATTTGTTTTAAGGGGGAATGTAGGAGAGGGAAAGAGAGAATCTGAAGCAGACTCCACGCCCAGCACAGAGCTGACAAGGGACTCCATCTCACCATGTTGACATCATGACCTGAGCCGAAATCTAGAGTCGGACGTTCAACCCAGTGAGCTACCAGGTGCCCCAAGTAATTCACTTTTGTCTCCAGTGGAGAGAAACACATGGACAGCTATGAAAACCAATATTGCAATTATGGCTTGAAACTCCACTTTTTATTTTATACATGATTTAAAAAATAAATGCATAAAAAATATTACTGTTTTTATTGGGCACACAACGTATAAGGATGTAATTTGTGAGTTTTTATGTACTATTAAAACTGTCATAAATCCAAAATAGATTTTATAAGTGTAGAAAGTTAAATGCACTCCTCGCAGTAACCACAAACACATACACACACACACACAAATTCTATAGAAAATACACAAAAGAAAAAAAAGAGAAAATACACAAAAGGAAATAAGGGAATCAAAATGTGTCACTACAAAAAGAATTAAACAAAAGGCAGTAATGGAAGAAATAACAGACAAAAAAGCTGTAAGGCCTATAGAAAACAGCAAAATGGCAGAAGTCCCTCCTTACCAGTCATTAGCTTAAACGTAAATGGACTGAACTTTCCAATGAAAAGGCAGAGATTAACAGAATGGTCGGAAAGCACAATCCAATTATACTCCCCCTTTTACAAGGGACTCACTTTATTTTGTAAGAGATTCACTTTGAAAGTGAAAGGATGAAGAGTTAATCCAAACAGTAACTCAACACTTCACTTGAAAATCCTTCAAGAAAACTGCCAAAAATTCTAGTAATTTGGACTATGTTGTGAGTACCACTGATGATTTCTATGTGCATCTAATACTGAGTACTACCTTAAATTACTACCCCATTTTCAGAGACAGACCTAAATATAATTCTTACCATAGACTTTTTTGTATTCTTGTAGTATGGGTTCCATCCTATGCTCACCACCATCTTATGAACGTCTCCATTTCCAACACTGGCCCAGCCATAATAAATGCCAGTGGATACATCAGCTGGAAGATTATCAACTACTTGTTCCGGAAAGTTAGCTAAATAACAGAAATAAATATTCTGAGTGTTAACAGTTTCATAGCAAATATTTACAAAAATCGCACGAAGGCTAGCCTAAATCATTACGCTCATAAGTTTCCTGGAATCCTGCCTATGATTATGAATCGGACCATTCTATAGTCTGGCATGGGCTTTTTTTCTCCTCTTCATCTGGCAAGGTTAAGAACAATTAAATGTACACAGCTCTCCAAAAAACAAAAACACAGACACACACACACTCTTGAGGTAGATGAAAACAGGTGCATGAACAGCTGTGTGTTGTTTTTATTTTTCCCCCCCAGACCTGGTCTCTCTTAAGGAGGTTCAGAAGCTCTTCGAACGATTCTGATTTTCAAAATACACGCGGCTAGGTCCCAAACTCAAAGACCAGGGACAACCCTGGTTTGTATTTTTAAGAATGAATTATTCACACAGTCAGGTCCTGACTTCTGAAACCGATGTAGACAGACCAAAAAAAGATACCTGATTCTCATCCAATTGCTAACGAGACATACGAAGAGAACAAAAAATTGGAAATTTAACCAATCTGGTTCACATTACGTTTCGTAATGGGGATGACGCGTGCCATGCCTGGCAGCTCTAGCTTGGCTGGATTAAGAGGCGGGAAAGGGGGATCCCGAAACTCAGCTCGGCTTTCTGCCCTCACCACCCCTGCAGCCCGATCCCCGGTAACCCCCCAGTGGGTAAGGACGGCTTCCTCAATCTGACCAAAGGTCCTACACCTCAACCAAGCAAGAACCGAGCCAAGGGAAGGGCGTCACCTCTGCCGGCAGCCCGAAGTCCCGCGTCTGACGTCCCAGCTCCCACTGGACTCAACCCCGGGAGCCGGGGCGGGGAGAGGGGGCCCCGCGACCCTCCGCTCACCTGTGGGGATGCCCAGCTGCTTGGAGCCGCGGCCGAAGCCCCGCACCACCTGGCCGCGGCAGAAGTACGGCAGGTGCCTCATGACTCCGTCCGCTTGGGGCTCGGGCTGCGACCCGGTCTGCGGGTCCGGCGAGGCCGCCGTCGAAGCGGTGCCCGGACACCCCGGACCGGACGGGGAACACGAGCAGGAGCTGGGCTGATGCCCGAATCCCCCCCGCGGGCGGCCGGGAGGGCAGGCGCTCAACGCGCCAGGAGGAGCCCGACGACACGCCGCAGTGAGTCCCTCACCTTACTGAACCAACAAAAAACGCCGAGCGGCTAAAACCCTGGGTCTGCCCCGGAACCCAGCGAGGGCGAATATAAATGCGGGCGTGGGTAGGAGCGCCGTGGGTCAGCGGGGAAGGGCTTGAGCCCGCCCAGCGCCGCAGGCCTACACTTCCTCAGCCAGAAGCCTCGGAGCCCGCTCGGCTTCCGTAGCCCCGCCCCCGCGTGGCCCCGCCCCCAGCCGTGGTCCCGGAACCGCTGGGCGGCCCCTCCTGTACTTCTCCGGGGGCTCCGGGCGCTGGAAGCGGTGGCGGGAGTTCTTCTTTCACCTTGTTTGCTGTGCAAATACCGTTCTCGGACCATCCTGAGTGTTTCTTTTCCCTTCCTCCTTTTTATTACGATTCTGACGTCACAGACGTTCTTCAGCTTCTTGGCAACCGCGAGCTCGATGGTCATTCGTCATTCATTCGTTCTTTACACATTTATTAAAGTTCCAAAATTCCAGCTCAAGATCACCGCTTCGTAGAGGTTTTAACGATCTGCGGGAAACGGCCCTCGTCTCCCCCAGAGCACTTGACCGCGGTCGGAAGTTCTGTCGGAATGCAAGCGCCGAGGAAGCAAGTTCTGGTCTAACCCGGCAACCCCGGCGACGGCGACGAGCGCAAGGTTGCAGTAATGCAGCTTTCTTTCAGGAGGGGTGCAGCTGCCTGCCTAACCCTCCCTCTGGGAGGTGTAACCTTGAGAATTCAGTAAACCCGACAAAAGGCGTCCTCTCTACTGCAATGCCAATTTGTGGGCCTTCTAACCCTTGGAGCTGTAAACATTACGTAGGGAAGCAGCTCAAGGGAAATTTCAAGGAAATTGCAAGGGTCAGTCACAAGGTGCATCCTCTTGTTCTTGAGAAGAAAGTTTTAATTGTTCTCTTTGCTTTTCTCTATGAATCTGTGTGAAATCCTGTCCAGACTTTGCAGTCCCTTGTACCTTACATGTATGTACCTATGATAATGCTTACCCAATGTTAAAATTACATTCTCTCTATATTGGTACCGAAGGGGTCTTTGTTGGCAAAACGGTCATATTTCCCTAAGACTAGTGTAGCGCGTGGTTCATAGCAAACACTCCATGTATTTGCAGAAAGAACGAATTAAGAGTCCAGTGTGTGCCAAGCACAGTGCAAGGTGCTGGGGGAGCAAAGGGGACCGAGACAAGTTCTTGTTCCTCAGAGACTCAGTTTATTGAGAGAGACTGACTGGTGAGCCTGATTCCAGTGCTCTGCTGTCAATATTCCAACAGAAGGCCTGACACAGTGCTTGGAAGGCTGCCCAGGGAGCAGACCTCACAGAAAAGGCTCCTTGTATAGTTAATAGTTAAGAGCACAGGTGGTTGAGCTAGATAAGCCAGGGTTTGAATACAAGCCTTGCCTCATTTAATTGCTGGGTGACCTTGGGCAAAGCACACTGTCTGAATCTCAGTGTCCGTATCAACTAAATGGAAATATTAATAACTTTGTGGGATTCAAGTGAGCTGATGGATGTACAGCACTTAACAAATTGCCTGGCCTGTTGTAAAAATTATTATCATCATGGTCGTCTTCAGTGATACACTAAATAGAAAGGCCTGGAGGTAAGAGCCTGATAAAGCAGACCTCCACACCCCAGAGTTCCAAGGAGGTATGGGAATGAAATGAAATGAGATAATTAAATGAGTCATGAGAAAAAAATGAGGGAGGTTTTAAGAATTAAATGAGATAATGCTAGGTAATTTACATACTATCTTATGCAATCCTCACATCAGTTTTGGAGGAAAGAATTAACCCCAATTTATAAAGAGTGAAAAGGGAGGTTGGAGAATTCCTAAGATGGAGCATTTAGGCCCCCATTTTTTTTTTTAATCCTGTTGACTTTTCAGTGGCTGTGCACAATTACTGTGTAATCAGCATAGGCTATGGAAGGAAGCAGCCCGATCCTTTTCCACTCCTGCTCAATAACCCTCAGAGGCTCCCCCATCACTTTAAAAATAGCCTCTCAAGGATTCCCTTCAAACTACCATTCTGAGTTTTATCCCTAAAGTACTTTACTACTTAAATCAGACCTCTGTATAGAGGCTGCTTTTAGGCAAATAGGCATAGAAAGGGCCCACAGCAAGCACCTGGCTGGGTAACAGGCCCATGGGGAAACCTCAAAAAATCCACAGGCCCTAACTGACCAGTGGACTACTTACTTACAACCAGGCACAGTTTCCAAAAAAGGGAACATTCCTATGTCATCCTACCTCCTCACCTTCCCCCTTTAAATGCAGCCCCCTACCCACTGCCTTCTTGCAGACAGCCTCTCCTGTGTGGTCCTACTCACCACTCTCCTGTGGTGTATTCAGTAAATTTCTACCACCTTTGTTGTGTGTCATGTGAATCCCTCCACGGTCCTCACCACGGGCTTCCACCCAATGGATCCTAGCCCCACATTTGGGGCCCCCATCTAATCAGGAGAAACATTGAGTTTTGACACCACACCCTGCACTCCACCTCAGTGGCCAAAGAATAGGCTTGCAACAATTCAGGTGATTGTTCTGTAGCCTGGAGGATACAGCCTTTTTCCCAGTCAGTTGACTGCAAAAAGACACTACCCAGCATTCATAGTTCCCATTGTATACATAAATCTACAATGGAACGTGTGTGTATCTTTATCAAACTTAGTGCTTTTAACTAAGTATTCCAAATATGTCTTCTATTTCTGTGTCTGAGCTGTTCTAACAGCATCCTTTCTGCTGCTGAGCAAAGAGCCTGCTTCTCTGGTGTTGAGCTGTCTCTCTGCAGGAAGAAAGACCACAAGAAGGAATCGGGAGTGAGTAGAACTGAGAAGACGTGAAGGGAAAAGAGAGAAGGCCCACTCTAAGGAAACAATAAAGAAATGAGTCTAAAGAACTCTTAAAATTTGACAGTAAGTAAACAAACAACTCAATTAAAATGTGGTCAAAAGATCTGAACAGATACCTCACCAAAGAAGATATCAAGATGACTAATAAGTGTATGAAGTTGTTCCACATCGTGTGTCATCAGGGAATTACAAATTAAAACAATAAGATACTGGGGCGCCTGGCTGGCTCAGTTAGAAGAGCATATGACTCGTGATCTCGGGGTTGTGATTTTGAGCCCCATATTAGGGTGTAGAGATCACTTAAATAAATAAAACTTAAAAAACACAAAATAATAAGATACTGCCACACATGTATAAGAATAGCCCAAATCCAGGGGCGCCTGGGTGGCTTAGTGGGTTAAAGCCTCTGCCTTCAGCTCAGGTCATGATCCCGGCGTCCTGGGATCGAGCCCCACATCGGGCTCTCTGCTCAGTGAGGAGCCTGCTTCCTCCTCTCTCTCTGCCTGCCTCTCTGTCTGCTTGTGGTCTCTGTCAAATAAATAAATAAAATCTTAAAAAAAAAGAATAGCCCAAATCCAGAACACCGACAACGCCAAGTGCTGGCAAGGATGTGGAGCAACAGGAACTCTCATTCGTGCAGGTGGGAACACAAGATGATACATTTTGGAAGACAGCTGGTGGTTTCTTACAAAACCACCATATGAGCCAGCAGTCACGCTCCTTGGTATTTACCCAACAGAGTTAGAAAAGTATGTTCAGGGTGCCTGGGTGGCTCAGTGGGTTAAGCCACTGCCTTCAGCTCAGGTCATGATCTCAGGGTCCTGGGATTGAGTCCC
>PISX010029769.1:0-19588 GCA_004024625.1 Mellivora capensis
CCCACAGCGACCGGCCCGAGCGAGCTCGCGGATCGAAGCCAGGTGCAGGGCCCGGGAACCCGTTAAACTCATTCGCCGCACTTCGGAGCGGTTCTTGTCCTTCGGACTTTTGCTTTCTCAGACAGAGAGTGTCCGATCAAGCCCGACCTACCATAATAAACCACGTGGTCTTGGCCGCATTTCTGACAGGTTTCAAAGAGCTGCCGTTGACGTCCGCTTGCATCTCCAGGTAGAAGAGAAGGCTCTCATTGACGACGTTGGGCAGCCAACTGTCGGACGGAAAACAAGCCCACGTGACACGACTTACTTGAAAACGCAGGGGGTCAACCTTTGCGCAGTGGCAGTATCGTCGCCAATGAGGTTCATCCGAGGCGCGATCACTGCTGATTGAAAATGCGGGGGGTCGGGGAATGTGTCTTCTAACACCTAAGTCCTGGGCGGTGGGCCCCCTCGATCAGCAGAAACCAGTGCATGCAGAATTTAAGAGCTGTGAGTCCTTTCCTCAGGTCTACAGCAGAGAGCGACAAATGTTGCCAAGGGTAACACTCGCCCCACGCCAGCATGAGAGGATCTAGGCAGCCTATGAAATAGGCTATGAAATACACCCAATGTGAAATGACCCAAAACTCGTGTTTCGCTGGAAGGGTAATGAAACTTTTCGAGGGACACCTCCTAAAATCTCGCTACCTTATGTTTAAACTTTCTAATGTCACTATTGCTGGTAGGCCAAGGCACGTGAGAATGATGGGCTGCGTGTATTTTTAGAGGGAGAGAGTCTCCATCTCTCCTAGGAGACTGTCCAGACCAACCCCGTCCTCGCGGTACACTATTAACAGCACAGAGACGCGCCCTGCTCTGCAAACGACTGATCACCCCAGCGAGAGCCTTTCGGATTCCCATCTGTCTCGCATTGGTCACAGAGCCATGCTCAAAGCCTCCTCCCGAAACTCGGGGCAGGATGCCGGTGGCGGGGCAAACCGAGCAGACAGAAATCGCTCTCTACCCGTCCTGACCGCCCCCGAGCCCTCACACCAAAAAATGCGCCCTTGCCCTTGTTTCTTGTCAGATACAGGAATCCTCAACGGGTAAATGTTAAAAGCGTGGTCGAGTGCTTTACTTTGGAGTTAGCCCTAGCAGCAGCAGAAAACACTGGACACACTTCTGGGTTGTAACAAAACTCAACACGGGACTTCTTCTGTTTGAAGGGCTTTACATATGACCTGACCAGACGTGCATGTCTTCCCAGGAGTTCACACGCTGGGGACTGGCCTTCCCGTCTCACGCGATTTTCCTCCAAGCGCCCCAGCACAGTGTCCAAGACTTCCTTTCCAAAGACTCTTCCCTTTGCCAAAAACTCCTGGGTCACACTTGGGAAAGTGTGACTGCCTATCTCTTCCCAGTGGCAATTTAAAAAATATATATATAGAAGAAAGTTTACCAAATGATGAAAACCAGCATTATTTTGAAAAATCGGATCTTGATCATGGCGCCCATCCGCCGCTCGTTCTCTGTGTAAATGCCTTGCCTTCCTTTTAGGAGAGAGGCCACTGCCAAAAAACAGAGGGGAACTGCATGTAATGCTCACGACTTGCATTTCCGGAGGGACAGGGCAGGGAGTCCGCGAGGACGGCAGCCCGTAAGCCAAGGCAGCGGAGCGTGTGGGCGCGACACTGCCTTTCTTCCCTCCCAGCTTCCAAGCTTCCAAGCTGCGGTTCTCACAGACTCCAGGGGATGCAGAGTCTGTCAAACTTTTTTTTTTTTCCCTTTTCAGTTTATTTGAGAGAGGGAGAGAATGAGTGAGTGAGTGAGAGAGGGAGAGCACAAGCAAGGTAAAGGCGGACGGGCAGAGGGGAGGGGAGGCGGCGGCTCCCGGCTGGGCAAGGAGCCTGAGGCAGGGCTCCATCCCAGGACCCAGCCCAAGGCCGATGTTCAACCAAACGAGCCACCCAGGTGCCCCTACAACTTGCACTTTCAAATCACTGTAGACTTACATAAGAGTGGCAAAGAGAGCACAGAGAGTTCCTACGGACCTGATTCCTTCAGTGCCAACACCGGACACACCCAGGCTCACATTTGTCACAAGGAAGAGATTAGCAATACTGCTTTGCTATCAGTTAAGCTCCAGATGTTATTTGGATCTTCTGAGTTCAAAAACTATATATATTTTTTAAGAACTATATTCTTGAAGGCTTATATTTTCTATTTTAAAAATAATGCACACTTGGGGCGCCTGGGTGGCTCAGTCGGTTAAGCATCTGCTTTTCAGCTCAGGTCATGATCCTGGTATCCCGGGATCTAGTCCCACATCGAGTCCCACTCCCACATCTTGGGATCGCGGGATCGAGCTGAGTGAGGAGCCTGCTTCTCCCTCTGCAGTTTCCCCTGCTTGAGCTCTCTCTCCCTCTCAAATAAACAAATAAAATCTTAAAATAATAATAATAATGCACACTTGCTGTTTTGGAACATTGAAAAATTAAAAATTTCTCCTTATAGACAAGATGGAAAATATAAAAAATGTTAGAGGAAAATTAATGACCCATTGTGCACCCTCAAACCAGCACTGTGTACATCTTAGTGCATTTCTTTCCAGGTCTTTTCCTATACATGATTTTCATTTGTTTGGTGTGGCTAACTCAGCGCTTCCATGCAAATCTGCTTAAAAAGTTGCTGTACTGTCAACAAAACCAAAAGACAACTGACAGAATGGGAGAAGATATTCGCAAATGACAATACAGATAAAGGACTAATATCCAAAATCTATAAAGAACTTATCAAACTCAACACCCAAAGAACTAATAATCCAATCAAGAAATGGGCAGAGGACATGAACAGACATCTCTGCAATGAAGACATCTAGATGGCCAACAGACACATGAAAAAGTGCTCAGCATCACTCGGCATCAGGGAAATACAGATCAAAACCACAATGAGATCCCACCTCATACCAGTCAGAATGGCTAAAATTAACAAGTCAAGAAATGACAGATGCTGGCGAGGATGCGGAGAAAGGGGAACCCTCCTACACTGTTGGTGGGAATGCAAGCTGGTGCAGCCACTCTGGAAAACAGCGTGGAGGTTCCTCAAAAAGTTCAAAATAGAGTTACCCTATGACCCAGCAATTGCACTACTGGGTATTTACAAATTGATACTACTACCAAAAATACAAATGTAGTGATCCGAAGGGGCACGTGCACCCGAATGTTTATAGCAGCAATGTCCACAATAGCCAAACTATGGAAAGAACCTAGATGTCCATCAACAGATGAATGGATAAAGAAGATGTGGTATATATACACGATGGAATACTATGCAGCCATCAAAAGAAATGAAATCTTGCCATCTGCAACGACGTGGATAGAACTAGAGGGTATCATGCTGAGCGAAATAAGTCAATCAGAGAAAGACAATTATCATATGACCTCCCTGATATGAGAAAGTTGAGAGGAAGAGTGGGGAGTTTGGGGGGTAGGAAAAAAAATGAAACAAGATGGGATCGGGAGGGAGACAAACCATGAGAGACCCTTAATCTCAGGAAACAAACTGAGGGTTGCTGGGAGGTGGTGGGGAGGGATGGGGTCGCTGGGTGATGGACAGTGGGGAGGGCATGTGCTATGGTGAGTGCTGTGAAGTGTGTAAACCTGGCGATTCACAGACCTGTACCCCTGGGGCTAATAACACATTATATGTTCATTAAAAAAAAAAAAGTTGCTATATTTAACATACTGTTTTTAAATGCAGACGTGGGGGGAAAAAGGGGGATCCAAAGACCCGCAATGATTTCCTATTCCTTCTGGTAGAGTCCTTTGAATGTTTTAAAGTTCTACAGCAACAGCTCATCTTCCATCAACCTCCTGTTAAGATGCACTTTTTTTTTTTTAAAGATCTCATTTATTTGAGAATGAGAAAATGTGCACACACTGGGAGAGCGGCAGAGGGAGAAGGAGACCCCCCCCCAGCAGGGATCCTGGTGATGCAGGGCTGGATCCCTGGACCCCAAGATGACACAAGGCTCGATCCCAGGAGGCTAAACGGACTGAGGCACCTCATTCTTATTCCGCACTTGAAGGATCGCCGGGGCTTAAGGCTGGAGGTTGCTCCTGGTCACGCTTCCATGAGGATGCGGTGGGGACTGGAATGCCAAGTCCCCAGTCTTCGTAGAGGCCCTTCCAGCGCTTTCTGCTGGCTCACAACATCCTTCTTATCCAGTTCTTACCACTGCATTGGACTCATTTCCTATGCTCTCCTTCCTGTTTTCTGCCCCACCGAGGAAAGACACAAGCCAAGCCTATCTTGGGAGTGGCCAGGCTCACCACTCTTCAGCCCAGAGTCACCCCCTGGCCCCATCGGACCTCCACAGTTTTCCAAGGGCACGCCTGGGGTGTGCAAGGCACACCAAGCGCAGACCCACGATGAGCCCTGATGGAAACGGAAAGTCCACTGGCCCCGGCCTGGAGCTGTTCAACGCTGGCAAAGATGGAGCCCAGCACTGAAGGGGCCTGCTCACCGCCGTTACCACACGCGCTCCCGTTCCCCACGTGTCCTGTGCTTCCGTCTCTGGAGGGGGACCGATGAGGGCAACCGTCCCGGTGATTCCAGAAGCACACCTGCCACCGCGTGAGCCCAAGGCGTGGTCCCGCCCCCGGAGCGCTCCCTGTCACTCACCCGCGGTCACCGTCTTCCGGAACAGGATGGGGTTGGCCACGAAGACCAGCAGCAGCGGCAAGTACGTGGTGACGTAGTGGGGGACGGCGTGCTCCACGTCCTGCTCACACCTGCGGGGGGAAACCGTTCTGGAAAACAGGGCTTTGCCCAAACATACAGACTTATCTGGAAGCCGAGATCAGAGCAGGAGCGTGGCAAGGGAAATGCATAAATCCACTTCGGAGCCGGCCCAGAGGAAACCCGCCCGCAGCTCGTCTGCGAGTAAGCCCGGGAGCCCTGGGAGAAAGGCGGCTCGGTCAGGGCTCCGTCTGTCCTGAAGACGGGAGGGCCTCGAAGGCATTCCACTGGGGGACCTGTTACAGGGCCCTGCCGGGAAAGACAGACACAGACACACTGGATTCGGGGAGCCCCCAGCCTGGGTCTCTTCAAGGAGAAAAAGACCCAGTTCAAGTAGAGACAGAGGCGCTCAGGGTAGTCGTGAGGTTTTAGGAACCAGGTCTGCACCATGCCGGGCCAGCCCTGGGAAGAAGATCCAGTCCTGCCCCCAGAGCACCCCGAAATACCCAAGCTTCATGTTCCAGAACACATATGTTCCACGGTTGTGCCTCACAGTCGTTTCACGGGTGCTTTTCAGGCAGAAGGACTGGAATTTTTTTTTTAAGACTTTATTTATTTTGAGCACCCGGGTGGCTCAGTCGGGGAACCATCGGCCTTCAGTTCAGGTCATGATCCCAGGTCTTGGGATCAAGCCCCGTGTGGGCTCCCTGCGTGATGGGGAGCCTGCTTCTCCCTCCATCTCACCTCATCTCACATGAATGAATAAAGTCCTTTTTAAAAAATGTATTTGTTAGAGTATGAGAGAGAGGGAGAGAAAAAGAGGTCACAAGCAGAAGGGGAGGGTTTAACCACCCGGAGCCACCCAGGCGGGAGTCCCGAAGGGCGGGAATTCCTACTGAGGGACCATGGGACTCGCCAGCCAGCCCGGGATGCAGGGGACTGCACACACGCGTGTGGCTTTACCAAGGTCAGAACGATCAGCAAAGAAATGCATCACGTAACAGAAAAAGGGGCCAAGAGGAAGCGAGAATCGAAGGCAAAGGGGAGAGAGGACTGCCCCAGGCACGCAGGAGGTAGAAACCCGGCTGAGGGACAGACCCTGCGGCCACGGCAGGCGGGGTGATAAAGATGCGGGCACCCGTGTTTTAACAGGCGTGGCGCGGTCAAAGCGGAAGGGGGAAAGGATAGAAAGTGCAAAAAAGTGAGCAACGAACCAAAGGGTGAGGATGAGAGCTTGACACAGGCTCAGGAGCGGCCTCCTCAGGGCCATGGGGCGCCCCCGAGCCCCTCATGAGCCCTGCGCCACTGACGCCCTCACGCTCAGAGGCAACCTTCCCAGGAGGCTCCCGGAGCCCACGGGTGAAGCTGATGGACAGTAACTCCCTTTCCAACGAAGGGCATCCATTATGACAGCCACTGTCTGTACGTGACCTTTTAAAGCTCCTCAGGAGAGCAGCTGTGCGGGTGGAGAGACCACAACTCTGGGAGCACTGGCCCTCAACTAGGCAACACCAATCTGGAGACATCTAACTAAGTAGCTGCAAGAAGTTAAAAAAAAAGGGGGGGGGGGCGGAGGGGGAATGGAAAACCGTGAGTCAGCAAACTTCTTCCATCAGGGAACATGACAGAAGTATTTCTTGCTCCGTGGACCACGCAGCCTGTCGGAACGGACACTGCAGTACGAAAGCAGCTATAAATGAGGCATAAACAAATGGCCATGACCGTGTTCCAATAAAACTTTATTTATAAAACCAAGCAGAGGGCCAGATTTGTCCTCAGGGCTGTGCTCTATTGATCCTTGTCTACACTGCCCTAAAATCACAAAGAAACAATGTCCAGCCTGTTTTTCAGTTTTCCACTGGCAGTTAGGATATAAATACTTAGAGGCACCATAAGGCCTTCCAAATGATTGCATCGATGAGACTTACTGTTTTGTTTTTGTTTTTTTAACATTTTATCTATTTGACAGAGAGAGCGCACGAGCATGTGCAAGCAGGGGGAGCAGCAGAGGGAGAGAGAGAAGCAGGCTCCCTGCTCAGACACGGGGCTCAATCCCAGGACCTGAGCGGAGGGCAGATGCCTCACCGACTGAGCCACCCCACCGCCCCTGCACTGATGAGATAATAGGTTGAAGAAGCAGCTGAGACCATTTCAGAGCATTCTCTCCCGGTGTCCGTGTTCAGGAGAGCCGACAGCTGGGAGAGAGGTGACAAGGTGAGGCTAGCGGAAGCTCAGAACTAGCTCTCCCAAGAGCTACGCTGGGATTCTCCCCGCCAATGCGAATTCCTCCTCAGGATGGTCACCGCCCCTGCTCTCGCAGAGGCAGCTGGTGTGGAGAATACAGTGTGTGCCTGAGAAAGCCCCCTCCGTGCAGAAGACACACCGAGAGCTGTGTACACACCCGTCCCTGAAGGAGACACACCTGGAGCTCTGCACACACGCTTGTGTGCACAGGTGCCCAGTGCCTGGATGCGAGGGGCAGAGGCCGGGATGTGTGCTACAGAACACACTGTTGTGGGCCTCCCCACCCCGCCGGGGGGCCGCTGGGCGGCTCTGCGCACAAGGGCCTGGCCTGCGAGGGGCCCACTCTGGCTTACCTGGACACCGACGGGGAGTAGAGCAGAACGGCGCCCTCCACACAGAGCAGGGCGGCCAGGCCCCAGGCCATGAGGCGGTAGAGCAGCATGGTGCTGGGGGGAAGCAGACGGGGGCATTGCCTGAGAGGAGGGATGGGCATGTCCAGCCACAGAAAGTACCAGACCCACTCCCAGCCACCCGAAGAGTCAGGAAAACGTACCGTGAGCAAACCCTTGGCGGAGACTTGCCTTATCACGCCTCTGGGCTTTTGTTTAATTGAGATGAAAGAAACAGAACATGGAGGAACCGTTGTCCATGAGCAGACCAGGGGCACTGGCTAAATTCACAACACTGCGCAGCCACCTCCCCTATCCAGCTGGGGAACCTCATCACCCCGGAAGGAAAGCTCACATGCATCAGGCGGGCCTCCCCTAGTCCACCTGCTCGCAGCCCCCAGCAAGCACCGGCTTCCTCTGTCTCTGTGGCTTTTCCCATTCTGCACGATGCAGGCAAGTGGAGTCACATAGCATGCGGCCCTCTGCGTCTGGCTTCTTTCCCACCACGAAGCTTGCCAGGGTGAGCGAACGAGGCACGGACACCTCACCAGTCCTCCTAAGCACGCAGCTCACCCGCTGAGAGAGGAGCTCCTATCCCCGAACCTTCCCAGGGGCACCCCTGTCCCTACAAGTCAAGTGTCTCCGTGCTCAGTGCAAACCAAGGTCTCTGAAGAATCGCATGCACATCTGGTGTTCCAGGAGCATGGGGAGCTTCCCTTCCTCCCCCACGCCCCACCACTCACGGCACACTTCCCATTCCCCGACCACCTCCAGCCTCCATCTTCCTACGCCCCACCCCGCGCCCTTTCCCTGCAGACCAGAGGCAGCCAGCCCTGCAGCTGGGGTCCAGCGCACGGCCGCCTGGCTATCTGTGCCTCCCCTGTGCCACGGGACGCGCCTGCAGCGATCCACGGGACGGGGCTGCAGCGATCCACGGGACGGGGCTGCAGCGATCCACGGGACGGGGCTGCAGCGATCCACGGGACGCGCCTGCAGCGATCCACGGGACGCGCTAGCCACAACCCAAGACTCTGCCAGCCTTCTGGCAAACTGTGCAACCCCCAACCCATTGGGATTTTAACTCTGAAGATCAGCTGCGTGGACAAAGAACAATGCAGGATCGGTGCAAAGGGATGCCCTCCTAGGAGAAAGGGGGAGAGAGGCGGCTCAGGGGTGAGCTCCAGGAAGAAGAAACCTTTCACAGCCAGCTCTCTAGAAGGCCAAGAGGAAACGCCTCCAGTGTGAGTTCCTCCCAGTCCTGGAGCGGCCCTGCCCTGTCTCCCGGGTTTGGGAGCGGGACGGGCGTGTCTGGCCCTGAAGTCACAGAGTCTCCGCATGGAACAAGGGGAAGAGGAGCAGCTCTCTGCGGGGGCCTGGGTGGTCGAACAGTGCGTGGGGAAGGTCTGCATTCCAGACCCTCACCTTGGGGCGGGAGGGAGCCAGGGGGTGAGGCCAGGCGAGGCAGGGCTGGGCGTGGCCAGACTAGGCAATGGTGCTCTAGTCAGTCTGGCCGGCCTGCGGGGATGGCAGGCACTTCAGTAACAGATACAACCCCAAACCCACACCCAGGATGAGTCTGAGCTCCCGGGCACCCACAGTGAGGGGCAGCGGGCAGCTGCAGACCCCCGTCCCTTTATCTGACCACTAGACAGGCCGGGTGCAGGCACGCAAGGGCCCTCCCCAGGCCCCCTTCCTCTCACACTCATGTCCACAGAGCAAGTAGAGACTTCAATTTAGGGGTGCCTGGGTGGCTCAGTCGTTAACCATCTGCCTTCCGCTCAGGTCATGATCCCAGGATCCTGGGATCGAGCCCTGAATCGGGCTCCCTGCTGGGCTCTCCACTCCCCCTGCTTGTGTTCCCTCTCTGGCTGTCTCTCTGTCAAATAAATAAATAAAATTCTTAAAAAAAAAAAAACCAAAAAACTCAATTTAGGGCTTTTCCCACAACCTCAAGTGCCTTCTCTTATTGTTATTGTTTAAAACTTGTACATCCCACATCAGGAACCAACATAGCCGTTTAAATTTTAACTCTAAATCAGTCTTAATGACATTTCTTAGGATTAGGATTTAAAAAGATTCTCCAGTGCCAAAGAAATAGCTGAGGACTGGAAGGATCTAGAAGGGAACATGGCATTTAGTCCAGCCCTACCTGCAATGTCTGGGCCCTACCTTGGATCTGTCCCAGGTAGCTTTATTTTATTTTTTTTTAAGATTTTTAGTTATTTATTTGACAGACAGAGAGAAAGTACAAGCAGGGGGAGGAGCAGGTTGGAGAGGGAGAAACAGGATCCCACCTAGCAGAGAGCCTGACGCGGGGCTCGATCCCAAGACCCTGGGATCATGACCTGAGCCGAAGGCAGAGGGTTAACCGACTGAACCACCCAGGTGCCCCATCCCTACTCCTCTGTGATGGGAGATCCTGTTTCACGCTCAATGGTCTTCCTAGTGCTGGACCCCTGCCCTTGCTCTTGTCCTTAGGAAGCATCTGGACGTTTCACATCTTTGGACGTCTGCCTCCTGCTTGATTGACAGGTCTTTGGAAGCTATGCTCTGCCAGCACCCACTCATCTCTGCACGATGAGCTCCGAACACTCTTCTGGGCATGAGGAGGGCTTCCTGATTGCCTGCCCTGGCTTCCAAGGGCCCCGCCTGTCTTCTACATCCAGAAAGCTCTCAGGCTGCCCCCTCTGACCATAGCCGTCCATGGCCGGGGGCGGAGCAGTGCACACCCTGTGAGAGCAGGAGGCACATTCTTCTTCCAGCCTCCTTTCCGGCTCCACCGCTCCTCTTATCTCCACAACCAGCTGTCTATGAGACCTCTAGTGTGTCCTAACTCCAATCCCTCCGAAACTGAGTGAGGGAGGTCTCAGACGGGAACACACACTTACACTGGGCTTCTGGGTCAAAGACCTCTCACTGGAGGTAGCTGCCTACCCAAAGTCATCTTCCCTTTTTCCTAATGTCATACCCTGTATGTCATGCCCAATAGCAGCATGCTTGGCTAACAGACTATACTTCCAACCTCCTCTTGCAGCTAAGTGTAGCCATGAAACTAAATTCTGGCCAATAATATGAAAGTGGAATTGTTGTGTCAAATCCCCAGGGAGGCTGCTTAAAGGGAGGTGGCTCAGGGGAAAACAGACCTTTATGCATTGGCCCCCTCCTCCTTCCTGGAATGCAGATGCGATGGCTAGAGCTCCAGCAGCTGTATTGGGCCATGATATCTTAAAGTTGGAAGTCACACAAAAGGATGACGGAGCAAGAAGGTAGGAGGAACTTGGGTCCCTGATGTCCATCGTAAGGGCTCTGGATTGACCACCTCTGGCCTCTTCTAATTTTTTTTTAAAGATTTTACTTATTTATCTGACAGAGAAAAGCACAGCAAGTGGGGGGACACAAGCAGGGGGAGTGGGAGAGGGAAAAGCAGGCTTCCTGCTGAGCAGGGAGCCGGATGCCAATAACGGCTGGATCCCAGGACCCTGGGATCATGACCTGAGCTGAAGGCAGACTCCTAACAACTGAGCCAGTCACGCGCCGCCCTCTGGCCTCTTTTAGAATAGAAGAAAAATTATCTTGTTTAAGTCACTATTATTTTCTGTATTTTGTATAACCAAAGCTAATCTTCACAGATATATCTAGTTGGCTGCCTTTGACCTTCACTGCCTTCCCTGCAGAATTTTCAAAACCACGAATATACAGGTTCTGTACAGATGTATAAAAGCTTAGGAGCTAAAGTAAAAAGGTGGAAGGAACAAGCACAAAAATAAACACTAAACTTCAAGCCAGAGAGACCAAGTTAATGATGAAGACACATGAGGAATACCAACGATTATTTCCTTTTAAGACTGTATTTATTTATTTGACAGAGCAAGAGAGCACAAGCAGGGGGAGCAGCAGACTCCCCACTGGGCAGGGAGCCCCACACATGGCTGGATCCCAGGACCTTGGGATTAAGCCCCACATCAAGCAGGGAGCCCGCTTCCCCCTCTCTCTCTGCCTGCCTCTCTGCCTACTTGTGATCTCTCTGTCAAATAAATAAAATCTTAAAAAAAAAAAAAATTTATTCAACAAATGGTGCTGGGACAAGTGGCCATCCACGTGCAAAGGCATGAACATTGACCCTTTCCTCACCTACATAAAAATTAATTTAAAACATCACTGGGGCGCCTGGGTGGCTCAGGCACTTAAACATCCAACTCTTGGTTTGGGCTCAGCTCACGACCTCAGGGTCGCAGGACTGAGCCCCGCGTCAGGCCCCATGCTCCATACAGAGTCTGTTTGAGTCTCTCTCCCTCTGCTCTCCCCCCCACAATAAAATAAATACACAACATCTTAAAAATAACTATAATGGGTCATAGACCATTTGATCTTGGGGTTGTGAGTTCAAGCCCCACACTGGGTGTGGACATTAGTTAAAAAGAAAATTTTTTAAATGGATCACAGGCCTAAATTATGGTGTTGAAACTCTCTTCTTTTCTGCTTGGTGCCCAAGTTTTTTTCAACTTGGAACAAAATATTCCAGATTAAGCCTCATCTTCCTCCCCTTCCTCACGCTGGTTAATCTGGAAGTAATAGTTCATAAGCGTCTTGGCTGTTCGCGACTACGCGCAACCACAGACTGTTCTTCCAATATCCTTCGGTGAGACATCTCGCACACATTTTGGGAAAAGGCACCTTAGGGGCGCCTGGGTGGCTCAGCTGGTTAAGCATCTGACTATTGGTTTCGGCTCAGGTCATGATTTCATGGGTCCTGTGATCACATCCCATGTAGAGCCCCAAGACCAGCTCTGAGCCCCATGGGGAATCCACTTGAAATGCTCTCCCTCTGCTGTTCCCCCTACTTACATGTGCACGCTCTCAAATAAATAAGTAAATCT
Source organism: Mellivora capensis (assembly GCA_004024625.1). Classification (NCBI taxonomy): domain Eukaryota; kingdom Metazoa; phylum Chordata; class Mammalia; order Carnivora; family Mustelidae; genus Mellivora; species Mellivora capensis. Next base: position 12,230 of record PISX010029769.1, read on the forward strand.
TTAAAATAAATTCTTTAAGGGCGTGTGGGTGGCTCAGTTGGTTGAGCAGATGCCTTCGGCTCAGGTCACAATCCCAGAGTCCTGGGACTGGGCCCCACCCCGGGGCTCCCTGCCCAGCGGGAAGCCTCCTTCTCCCTCTCCCACTCCCCCTGCTTGTGCTCCCTCTCTCACTGTCTCCCTCCCTCTGTCAAATAAATAAAATCTTTTTTAAAAAATTAAAAAATAAAATAAAGTCTTAAAAAAAATATTTAAAGGATGCCTGGGGGGCTCAGTGGGTTAAGCGGCTGCCCTCGGCTCAGGTCATGATCCGGGGTCCTGGGATGCAGCCCTGTATGGTGGCCCCTGCTCAGCAGGGAGCCTGCTTCTCCCTCTGCTGCTCTGTCACATGAATAAATAAAATCTTAAAAAAATATGTATATACATATACACACACACACATTTTTTTTAAATGCAGTCCACCCAAGGGCGCCCGGGTGGCTCAGCTGGTTAAGCATCTGACTCTTAATGTCACCTCAAGTCATGATCTCAGCATCATGAGATCGAGCCCCATGTCGGGTTCTGTGCTGAGAGTGGAGCCTCCTTGACATTCTCCCTCTCTCCTTGTTTCCTCTTTCTCTCTCTCTCTCCTCCACCACCCCACTCCCCTGCTCACGTGCTTGGTCTCTCAAAATTAAATAAAATGTAGTTCGTCCGTACAACAGAACAGTATTCAGAAGCTCACAGAACAGTCGGTGCTGCAACACGGGGAAAGCTTGAACATGGCCCGCTAAGTTTAAAAAGCCAGAAACAAAAGGTCACAGGTTCAATGATTTCACTTTCAGCAATGCCCAGAGTAGGCACAGCTGGAGACCACAAACAGACTGGCAGTTACCAGGTGCTGGGGGGTGGGGAGAGGAATTCATCGCTGTAGAGCCTGGGGGGGCTGTTGATGACTAATGTCCTAAAATTAGTTGGTGCGATGGTTGCACGATGTTGTAACTAAACTAAAAAACAATGGATTTTATACACTTAAATGGATGAACTTCATAAAACTTTAAAAAAGCAAACAAGGGTGACATGGGAAAGTGGGGGACACACGCTTCCTGGACCAGGAGTCAGGGGACCTGGGCTCTCACCCCACCCTGCCACGCGGCTTCCCCTGCTCACTTAGGTTCTCTGTATCTGTGTCCCCCAACACGCACGGACATCCCAGCGCACAGTTCCCGAGAGCCCACGACATGCCAGGCCCGGTTCTCGACCGTTCACAAGCAGCATCGCACGGTGTCTCCCGGGACCCGATGGGGACTGTGGTTTCATGGCCGGCACGACGGAAGTCTAGAGAGGTCAAGCGACTTGCTCACAGTTCCTCAGCCGGTGACCAACGCACGGGCTGCACCCACGGGGCCCCTTCTCCCTAAGCATCCCCCGGCAGCTCCGGCACTCCGGTTCCCAGTTTGCCAGAACATGTCAATACGCACTGCAAAGACTTGTCTCCTCACACCTTTCTATCATCAAAAACTGTCTGTATTCCTGCCAGTTCTTCTTTAGTGTGTGTCCAGAATGCAAACACGTAATTTACGGATGACTGGTCATGGTCTAAACATCCTCCTTGTGAATCTGCCTTCAGCCTTTTGTACCAGTGAGGGGCCAGAGAGGTTTCTGGCGGAGGGGCTGGCTGACATTCTGTGTCTGTCATACTGAAGAACATTCCAGGGCCCTTGGGGTGCCCCCGGCCCTTCCTCACACAACAGAGCCTGGGCAGAAAGCTCTCCTTGTTCCCTCTGAACATACCTGTGTCCGGCCGACCTCCGGATCACGAGGTAGGCGTCGACCGCATAGCAGAATAGCCACCAGAAGCAGGCGCCGTACAGCAGCTGGACCCACATCTGGAATCAGGAAGAGCCTGCATCAAAGCGCTGGAAACGGGCAGCAGATTGCCCCATCCATGAGATGACGGGCAGACGCCTCTTTCTTGTGACGTCGGGATGCAGGACAGGAAAGCCATCGGGAGACGCGCGCACTGTCTGGGGACGCAAGGGTGGGATGTCCCTCTGTGCACGGGCCAGCCCCGCCTTCCGGGACACTTGCAGGCCGGGAAGATGAAGGCCTCAGCTGGGAGGCCCACGCTGGCCTGAGGGCTCACGGTGCCTGTGAAGGAGTTGTTCCCGAGAACGAAGGGGTAGGGGCCGGAAAGAGCTTCCCAGGAGCAGCCGGGAAGGGGCTCGGTGCGCTACAGGCAGCAAGGGCCAGTGTGCCTGCTGGGCTGCTGCACTGCGGTGAGACCCAGGCTGCCCGTACGGGGCTGGGAAGCCGTGCGGGGAGGGAGGAGCGGGGAATCCTGCTCCGGCGCGGTGCACAGAGCGGGGTACAGACGCCCATTTCCATGCAGGTTTTATCAAGCAGAACACGCCCAATACATCAGTAACTGCCTTTCTCTTTCTGGCCAGCTGGCTTGAGCTGCAGCTCAGGCTAAGGTAAGGATGGTCTATGTGTGCTCAGAACGGGGGGCACAGAGCAGCCAACTCCAGGGGGGTCCTCAGATGGAAGTGGTGGCAGGAGCCACCCTATATCACGCAGCATACCCCTGAAGAGGAACCAAGAGGAACTCGGGACACTACAAACCTTAAGATCTATCTTCTCGTCATCCGGCCCCGCAAACGAGCCCCTGGAGGGTTGAGTACTTGGCAGATGACCCCCACCCCAGGGACCCTGAGCAGCAGGCTCTGAGAATTTGCATTCCTAACAAACCCCAGTGCCTGGAGACCACACTTTGAGGACGGCAGCCTAAGAGGAGCTCAGAGGGGAGACGACGGCGAGCGAGAGGAAGGTGCACTCACCGCGCTCCCCACACAGTACGCAGCCGGCCAGACGTCCGTCCCATTCCCGTCGGAGCCGTTTTCAACGAAATCTGGGAATCCCAACCACACCGCAGACCGGAATACAATACCTACGAGACAAAGAGCGGATACGGTCATCCCGCAGGGGACGCGTTCCAGGACGCCCAGCGGAGGCCGGCACCGCAGACCCTACCGAATCCCATCTACGTTTTTCCGCTACGTGTGTTCCTGGGACAGAGCAGTTTATTAGACACCGTAAGGCACTAGCAACGATAATAAAATAGAACTGGAACACCGGACGGTCACGGACGCTGTCCCAACATCGTCATGGGCCTCTGTCCCAACATCGTCCCACAGTGTCCTCACCCTTCTTGTGACGGTGTGACGGGACCAGGGGCCTGCGTGACGAGACACCGTGCGGAGAAGGACGCGGGCATCGTGACGGCTGGGAGCCGACCACCGACCTCCCAGCACCCAGCGCCCCGGGGCAACCAAGCCTGCGGAGAGCCGGGCCCTGGCTGCCGGCGAGCTACGGTGCTTCGCGACCGTCCGAATCCGCACGGGCAGCTGGCCTGGTGCCCCGGCTCGGGAGCGGTAAGCAGCCAGACAGAGGGATGAACAGCCAGGAAGGGACAGAGCAAGAAATGAGGGAGGAGAGAAACACATACACGAGTGTGTGCAGAGAGACAGAGACACACGGGAGACCCAGGGAGCAATTACTTCAGCCACAAAGCAAGCCCAGGCACTTGGATTTCAACTTGAACCATCATCAGCCGCCCGTCCTACCCGAATGTCGCTGTTTGTTTACTCCATACGAAGCAGCCGTTGTGTGGACAATGATCTACTTCTTGGCTATTTTTAATGTCCATATTAACTACTCCTCACAGGAAAAAAATGACTGAAAAAGCACAATTCTGAAATGTGAAAAGATAATTCTTTCATGCCCTGAAAAAACGCATTTAAGATTTTCACAGAGTAGCTCTTGGCAACTTGCTCTTGACATTTATTTTTTTTGTTAAGTTTCCTTTGCTACTGGACCCAAATAGCTAATTCTCCTCAAAACAGTGTAACACACCCGTGAGACTTATGCGAAGGCTGCTTGTCAGGTGACGGGACGTGCTCTGTGGAAGCACAGGCTTCGTGAGACCGTGCTAAAGGGGAACTGTAAACACTACGAGGTTACACGCTGTGTCCTCGTGCACACATACATCCTGTGTAAGACGCTATTAAATACGCAATCCACGATACGTTACTAGACACTGTAACCCACCGGCAAGCTCGCCCTGCACACTCCAGCGCCCGATCCACACTGTCCGATCCACCAGCAAACACCGGGCGCCTGGCCAGCGGGGGCGGCTGAGCCTGGCCAGCGGGGGCGGCTGAGCATCTGCCTTCGGGCGGGTCACGATCCCAGGGGGCTTGCGTCGGGCTCCCTGCTCAGTGGGGAGTCTGCTTCCCCTCTGCCTCTGCCCACTACCCGCCCCCCTCCACTTGTCCTTTCTGTCGCTGTCAAACAAAATCTTTAAAAAAATGCCCTCTAGGGCGCCTGGGTGGCTCAGTTGGTTAAGTGGCTGCCTTCGGCTCAGGTCATGATCCCAGCGTCCTGGGATCGAGTCCCACATCGGGCTCCTTGCTCGGCAGGGAGCCTGCTTCTCCCTCTGCCTCTGCCTGCCACTCTGTCTGCCTGTGCTCGCTCTCTCTCTCCCTCTGTGTATGCCTGTGCTCGCGCTCTCTCTCTCTCTCTGACAGATGAATAAATAAAATCTTTAAAAAAAAAAAATACCCTCTATATAATGTGCGGTATACGACCAAATACACATCATGAAGTACGATACCAAATCTATATCATGCCACATACCACTAAAGAGGAGCTGTGGACACCAAAAAACTCGTGATCTATCTTCTCGTTATCAGCACTGCTCACAAATAATGCTTTTCTTCTGCAGAATGCTGTATCAAGAATGCTTCGAGCACTCCTCTGAGCTCAATACGTGCCCTTCTTAGATTCGTATCGATGTGAGCAGATGAGTGTCTACTTACTGTGGTAAGTATCCAGATGTGTATCTTAAGTCATTATTTTCTAGATCTTAAATTTTCCTGTGCTGTATGTCAATTACACCTAAATAAAACTGGAAAAAACCTCTGCCCTGTGAGGTAGGCATTTGAAGTATTTATTTTTCAGGGAGGTGTCAGTCACCAAGCCTTCCCCTTAATTCTGCCTCTGCTCACTTTTTTTTTTTTTTTAAAGATTTTATTTATTTATTTGTCAGAGAGAAACAGCAAGAGAGAGCGAGCACAGGCAGACAGAGTGGCAGGCAGAGGCAGAGGGAGAAGCAGGCTCCCTGCCGAGCAAGGAGCCCGATGTGGGACTCAATCCCAGGACGCTGGGATCATGACCTGAGCCGAAGGCAGCTGCTTAACCAACTGAGCCACCCAGGCGTCCCATTTGCTCACTTTTTAACACCATGTATGTCCCTTCTAAAAGTGAAAGTATATACAAATATCATTCCACGGATCCGAAATTGCTATTAAGATGCTTTTCCAGGGGCACCTGGGTGGCTCAGTGGGTTAAGCCTCTGCCTTCAGCTCAGGTCATGATCCCTGGGTCCTGGGATCGAGCCCCAAGTGGAGTTCCCTGCTTGGTGGGGAGTCTGCTTCTCCCTCTGCCTCTGGCCCTGCTTGTGCTCTCTCACTCTCACTCTGTGTTCTCTTTCAAATAAATAAAATCTTTAAAAAAAAAAAAAAAAGATACTTTTCTAGTGGTGCCTGCGTGGCTTGGTCCTCAGTGTGCGACTCTTTGGGTCATGGGTTCGAGCCCCACATATAAACTTAAACAAAGATGCTTTCCCAAAATGTTTTAGCATCATCAGGAAGAAAACCAACCTGACTGAATTAACGAGCACCAAGATGATTTTACCCCTCACAGAAAGGAAGTACTGCTTCCTGTCTGACTCCTCGAGTCTGAGAAAGTGACTAGAGGTCCATAGCACTGACTAGAAGTCAAGGTCCTTGAGGGTCTCCAGGCACAAGAGCACAGACTGGACAACGGGGCCCTGAGACACAGTGACCTGTACTGCTATGGGCTCAAGGTGCGGAATAAGCTGCTGCCATCCCCTCAGGGCCCAACGCCATCAACAGCTTTTGCTTCAAGAGCAAACTTACTGGAAAAGACCATTCCAAAATGGTTAGCACCTGTCAGCCAGTTGCAAAGTGTGGGCCGTACCTGGATCCTGATTCAAACCAACCAACCGTAAAACAGCATTTATGACACAACTGAACGTACAGCAGTGACCTTAAAGAACTGATTTTTGGGGCGCCTGGGGGGCTCGGCCAGTTAACATCTGCCTTCGGGTCAAATCATGATCGCAGGGTCCTGGGACCGAGCCCACATTGTGCTCCCTGCTCCGCGGGGCGCATCTGCTTCTCCCTCTTCCTCTCCCCCAGCTTGTGCTTGCACCCGCGTGCGCTCTCTCTAATGAATAAATAAAATCTTAAAAAAACCCTGATTTTCATTATTTTAAAGTGGTAATACTACCTGTGACGTGTGTACACAGACTTCCTTCTTACTTTCACAGCTATATACTGAGATCTGTAGAGACCAAAGTACATACGTCCTGGGATTTGCTTCAAATGAATGCAGTGAAGAGTTTGGTACGGGATGGACTGTAGATAAAGTGAGGTCATGGGTCCAGGGCTTCAGTATGTAGTCTGTGTGATTTGTGTTTGTTAGAAATTCTCCAAAATAAACCCTTAAACAAATGCTTAGCACTATCCAGCTTAGAAGCAGGGGGTGGCAAAGTTTCTGTAAAGGGCCAGATAAAAACCATTTTAGGCTTCATGGGCCACAATTTGTCTGCAGGCATCCACCTCTGCGGGCATCCAGCACGGCTGTGCTCCCATCAAACTGTCCTAAGGACACAAGCATTTGGATGTCATGGGATATTTATAAGCCAGGAAATATTTTTATTTTGATTAAAAAAAAAAAATAACAAAACAACATTTGGGCCTCAGAGAGTGGCGTACGGGTTGCAGTTGGCCACCTGTGGTATGAAACCCAAGCCTGGCAAAATGTATCTACTTATATATATTAGAGATATATACATGAAGTGTTCGTCCTGATTCTGCTAAATCATTTTGGAAATGATGTTATGTGTATACACAAAATACTATTAGTCTCACTAGCAGAATAATTATGGATCCCTCACCATACCTGGGTTTTTTCTTAACCACCCCTTCTAAAGTTTCCCTAGTACGTTTGCAATAACAAACATTAGAAACTGGTATATTCCCTTCAACATAGGTCCCCCAGGCGTAGTTTTAACTGCCTATCCTGTTTTGCTGAGTCCCCTGGCCATCCCGCCCGGTCCCTAAAGAGCCGCGTCCGGTTTCAGACGTCTACCCTCTAGCACGCAGCAGACACCCCGCCCAACGTGTGCACCGAGTAGGTCCCAGACCACCGGCCATGCTCCCTCATCTGGGCACCGATAGGTCCCAACCCGCGGGCCGTGCGCGCTCACCTGGGCACCCAGCGGGTCCCAACCCG
>PISX010029770.1:0-19595 GCA_004024625.1 Mellivora capensis
AATTAACTGCAAGACTAAAGAATCATGGGGAGAAAGCCATGAATTCCGCGCATTGCTTTCTCCTCCTCTGGAGTTCCGCTGCTCTCCTTGGTAAGTGAACTTGGTCTTGGCTGGATTTCTTTTGATCTTCTGGGGGAGGGGCCTGTTGTAGTGATTCTCAAGTGTCTTTGCCCGAGGCAGAGCTGCACCGCCCTTACCAGGGGCCCGGCTGAGTAATCCGCTCGGTTTTGCTTTCGGGAGCTTTTGTTCCCTGAGCGCTTTCCGTAGAGTCCGGAGGATGGGAATGAAAATGGTGGCCTCCTAGTCTCCGGCCCGGAAGAGCTGAGATTCGGCGCTCTACTCCTCAGAGAAAAGCCCCGGCTACTCCCATATCCCTCGCCTCTGGCCGCGCTCCGAGCTCACCCCGCGTGCGACCAGTTGAAGGTGACCCCGAGCTGAGAGCTCCCTCTTCGGCTCTGTCTCTGTAGCCCGCTTCCCCGCTCCGATACCTGCGAGCTCTGCGACACTCAGACACCCTTCTGTGACCCTGCGGGATCTGGGGCCACGCTGACCCCGCGTGGGCTTCACCCCGGTTTAGCTTCTGGAGCGATGTCCCTCCGTGGAGCAGACTTTTAAAAGTCCCGATTTAGTGCTCCGTTGCTCTGCCGCTTGCCGGGAGCCGGCCCCTCCCCCGCGGTCTGTCCTCCCGTCGCTTTCGATTCACTTCTCCGCCGGTCCTACCTTCCAGAAAGTGGTCGATTTCCTGTTTCCAGAATTGCTGTTCTTTCTCTCTTCGATCTCCCGTTGGATTTGTAGGTGTTCGCAATGTTTTGATAAGCTATCTAGCTGATCTCCTGCTACCTGATGTCGTCTCAGCTGCTACTTCTCCGCCATCTTGCTCCTCCTCCCTATTCTGTTAACTCTTGATAAATCATATCAACGAGCCTTACAAAAGGGTTCTAATGCATGACAATGTCACCATCAAGCTATGACAGTACTGAGCTGGTCATTGTCTCACTCACTCACCAGGACTATTAAAGCTTAACTAAGTTAAGAAGTTAAAACAGTCACTTGGTCTCCTTTAAATTGGCTTGGTAACTACTTTTATTGAGATACAATTCAAATACTATACAACTCAACCATTTAAAATGTACAACTCGACCATTTTCAGTATAGTCCCACAACTGTATAACCATGACCAAAATCAATTGCAGGACATTTCATGGCCCCCCCAAAGAAACTCTGTACTCTTTAAGTATCATTTTCCAACACCTCACCCCTGCCAGTCTAGGAAAGCACATATTTACTCTCTCTATCTAGATTTACCTATTACGGACATTTCCTGTAAATGGAGTTAATTACTGTGGGTCTTTATGAGCGACTGCTCTCATTTGGCATGTTTTCAGAAACCATCACAATGTAGCGTTCTTAGCACTTCATTCCTTTCTATGATCAAATAATAATCCATTGTATGGATATACCATGCTATGTTCATCACCTGATGGGTATTTGGGTTGCTTCTGCCTTTTGATTATTGTGAATAATGTTGCGGTGAATATTCCTGTACAAGTTTTTGTGCAGACATGTTTTCAAGTCTCTTGGGTAGACACCTAGGAGTACAATTGCTGGGTAAGATGGTAACTGGGTTTCAACCTTTGAGGAACTGCCAAGCTCCTTTTCAAAGTGATTGCACCATTTTACTTTCTCCCCAGCAGTGTATGAGGATACCGATTTCTCAGCATCCTTGGCAGCATATTGTTATTTGATTTTTTTATTCTAACCATCCTAGTGAGTGTAAAGTGATATCTCACTGTGGTTTGATTTGCATATTCCTGATGACTAATGATATTCAGCATCATTTCATGTGCTTATTTAACATTTGTGTATCTTTGGAGAAATGTCTACTTACTCATTTTTAATTGTCTTTTTAATTTGTCTTTTTATTTTTGAATTGTGAGAGCTCTTTATATATTTGGTCCAATATTAATTGAATTTGATAAATAGTGAGATTGTGTATTTTTCAAGCATTTATTTACTGGTTATAATAAGTGAAAGAATATGGATGGAGGCATGATAGCGAGGGTATCTTAAGTAATGCCAGGAGCCAAGGGGAAGGTGCCAATGTGGGCATTTGTATAAAGGGATACTCAGTCAATGATTCTTTCATCTAAAAAAAATTTTTGAGCACATTTCCTATTCCAAGAACTATCATATGACACAAAATAGTGCACATGACAGAAACAGACTCTGTCTTTTTGGAACACACTGCTGAGAGAGATTTACAAAGTAAACAATAGGTGTTTATGAGTTGGGATCTATGCCATCCTGGAAAACAAACAGGACAAAGAGTTAGGCAATCCTATAGTAGGATCTCATTTCAAAAGTGATTCATAGTGGGTGTTCCAAATGCTGACCCCGAGAGGAGCATTTATATTATGAAGTATTCCCAGGACAACCTGGTTATGGAGTGGGGAAGGAAACAGTGGGACAGAGATGGCAAGGAAACCAAGCAAGTGAGCGACTTAAAGCAGAGTCCCAAGGAAGGGACAGTGGCTCCATCAACAGGGGAGCTCTGGAGACACTGTAGGGGATAGCTTTCCAGATCAGAAACAGAAGATCTGAAGTCTTTAAACTCCAGCACCCTTCTCGCTGTTAAGGGCTGTACCTGGGGAGCATAAACGCCCAGGCAGTTTCAGCTCCTCTCGATTTCTGGCAAAGCAGGTTCTGGGAGACCAAGAGCAACTTGCCAATGAAGAGACTCAGATGCCAGCTGTTGGGAGTGAAAGCACACTCTGGAAATCAATGTGCAAACAAATGATGGAGGGGCCTGATCTGAGGCGAGATGAGCCAATGAGCACCACATGTACCTGCTGCAGGTGAGCTGACCAAGGAAGGCTCCTCAGAGGAAGAGACATTTAAAGACGGGGAGGAGCAGAGCAGAGTCTAACCAGCAGAGGAGGCCAAGCAAGCACCTGAAAGCCAGTGGACTGGGATCCGAGGCCTCCAGAAACTGAAAGACCTATGGACAATGGCAGATTGGAAATGGGCCTTCATAAAGTCTGCTTTAAACTTCTTGTTCTATGAAGGGGAGGGGAATATCAGAGAAGCTCAGACACCCTGAGCAACTTGCCCAGGTTCACATGGCCAGCAAGGTCCCAGAGAGCCCAGGGCAGATGTCAGTGCCGAGGTGCAGGAGACGTTGGGGGGATACAGGACACAGGTGAGACTCCTCTGTCTGTGGGGACTATTGAGGGACAGGGCAGACAACTCAGACAGGGTCGTGAAAGAGAAAGAGCAGGAATACCCTGACCTCCATCTCTCCCGCTCCTGACCCAGGCACCCAGGGTGACTCCTGTGCTTGCTACAGCTCCTTCTTAGAGAAGAAAAGCCTCTCAAGTCCATGGATGCAGCTGAACAGACACAGTTATAAATAAAGTGACAGATACCATAGCAACACAGAAAGCAAAATGAAATACATCATTTTATTGCAAAGGGCAAAACCTATGCTATATATACAAGTGAGCAACTCCTTCCTCTTTCCAGTGCTCTCCTGAACAAATACACCACACTTCACATGTATCAAGCCTGCTTTTCAGCCAAAGCAATGCTAATGCAGAATTTAGACATGTCTTCGTACACATCTATTTGTGTGCTCAAGTATTTAGTTACATAAAAGTCCCTATAGCTCTGTTTATAGAGCTAGGCATTAGATTACATATGCACCTATTATATATCTGCAAGATACTAAGATATTCAGGTGTAGGTTCTGCTGCAGACACATGTTCCAAAAATGGCGGAAGCAACATCTCTCATCGCACATGTTTGTCTATGATGAGACTTTGACACTCCTATTCTTGATTCAGGAGGGTCTAAGTCCCCTCCCCTTGAATGAGAAAGGACTCATTAGAGCTTCACCGGACAGAGTCCATGAAAGTGAAGCTGTGTGGGTTCTGTGGATTAGCTGGAAAAGACAAAGCAGCTTGTACCAGTTTCTCTTGGGACGCTGGCTCTAGGGAAAGCCAGCCCCATGTGAAAGTCCAATCACTCTGAGGACATCGTGCTGGAGAGGCTTCAGGTAAGTCACGGCTGAGCCCAACCTTCTAGTCACACATACCGAGATGCCAGATGTGTGAGGGAAGCTAGGCTGGATGCTCCAAAGCCATGTGTCCACCCGCCAAGAACCAGGAGTGACCTTGGGTGGTGCCCCAGAGAACAAAGAAACAGCCTGGTCCTGCCCAAATTTGGGACCCACTGAATCTGTGAGATGGAATCAAATGGCTCTTGTCGAACCCACTAAGTTTGGGTTTCGTTTCGGACACCACATGAAATAAGTGGGACAGACCCCGTGGAAGTATCAAAATCCTCTCCATTGACCAAGTGCCCAACCTGTGACATGCTTGATGCCAAGACATGACATGTGTTAGATTGTAGATGCACGTATAATATATTTTCAAAATATGGAGATAAGCTGGCGTAGGCTCTGCCGTGTATCCTTTCATCCTGAAGTCAACGCTGTAAATAATCGCGGTGATCTTCACTTTCCAGATGACGATGCTGAGGCTGACAGAGTTCAAGGACTTGTCTAAGGTCTCAGGCAGGAGCCAAGAATGGAAGCCAGGTCCTCTCCCTCCTGACCACTAGACTGTCTCCCTGCGGAGATGTGATTGCCATAGCTGTTCAGCCTTTTCCTGCATGGACTCACCTTAGATTTTTTTTTTCCCCAGGGGCACTTGGGTGGCTCAGTCAGTTAAGCACCCAATTCTTGACTTTTGCTCAGGTCATGATCTTGGGGTCATGAGATTGAGCCCTGTGTGGGGCTCCAAGGTGAGCAGGGAGTCTGCTTGAGATTCCCTTCTCCCCCCACCGCTCATGTCCTCTCTCTTTCTCTCTCTCTCTCAAAAAAAAAAAAAAAGAAAGAGAGAGAGAGAGACAGAGACAGAGACAGAGAAAAGGAAAGAAAGAAAGGAAGAAAAAGATTTTTTTCAGAGAAATAGTTTCTGTTATGCATATGTTCATGTAACTTTGTATTTTTAGTTAACATATTTCTGAGTCCATGAGTCAGTGCAATCAGATGTGTATGACCATTGTCAGTGGCCATGGTGCAATACATCAGATGATTTACTAATACATTTAATTGGTCCTCCTAGACATGGGTAGGTATGTTGTTTAAATTATTATTTTACTGTGACAAGTGATGTCTTGGAGAATCGCTTTGTACAAGTATCTTTGTGCCCTGGTATCATTATTTTCCTAGAACAAAGACCTACACATCAATGGATTGAGCTCTGTTGAGGTTGTGCCTCAATTTCTGCAATTGTGTATCTGATCTCTTATTCCTCCAGGCCCTTGACAGCATAGGGTCTCCCCATTGTTCTTAATTTCTGACATCAGCATCATTCCTGTGGTGGTTGAAAAGAGCTGGTTTGAGCACTACGGTGGAGATTCATCCTTCCCCCTTCTCCATGTTAAAACTCACATTTCGGAGGCTAGGTAATGGTCTGTGCTCTATTTCAGACTGAGCTAGGGTTGAATCCCAGCCCCGAAACCTGCTGTTATTGTGGTCTCTGATAAGTCATTTCATCTTTCTGAGCCATTTTCCTTATCTGAAAAATGGAGATAAAAATAGAAGCTCCTCATAGGATTCGTGTAAGGATTTTATAGGATGGTGCCAATAAAGCATGCATCCTTCTATCAGACACAAAAATTAAATTATCACACAATGTTATGCTATCTCAGAGAAATGACTGTCAACCTACCAAACCATAGAGCTTCTAAAGTTTTAGGAAAAGGAAAGCAGTCTCTGGTTTGGACGCAGCTGGGTCAAGCAGCACCCTTGGAGTTAACTTCCCTTGTTGGTGCTCCATAATTTTTGAAACGATCCCTGATACTCACTAAGCTGCTCTTGGGGTCCAAAGAAGCAGTAACCTTTCCAGCCAGTTTGTGATCATTTGCAAATTGGAAAATTACAAAATTACATGAGTTTTATTATGAAAAAGTTGGGTTTAAGGATGGAATCATCTGTGTGAGCAAACTAAGCTTCTTCATTCATGTCCCCATGAACTGAACTGAAGCCACTCATGCAAGTGTCTCTTCTCTTGGGTAGTCACACTGAGGAGTTGAAAGTGGAAGCTCAAGGTTAAAGGGGAAACACCCCCCTTGACCCTACCGGAGCTATGTGTTCCCCTCATTTATTGGGGTTGTCAGCCAGGAGTGCAGTTCTCATTCAGAGGAAGAGACTGGGGATACTCTGCCCTCACCTTTATAACCCCCCTCCACATCCTTCCCCATTTCCTTCTTCCTCCCAGGACTGCTGGTGACTATTTAACCTTTGCTAAGAAAGACCCAAAAGATGGTTCCCTGAGTTCTAAGCTATGTAATCTCAGACTATTTCCCACTCCAGACCTCATTTCACCCAGTGCATTGTCCAAAAGAAATGCCCAGGGGTCCTGCGCTCAGTACATGGTCAACATGAGCATCTTCTAAGGAAGGCAATTTGGACTTCGAGCCCATGGGGCCAAGCTGCCTGGGCTTGCTGGGCAAGGCCTTTCATAGAGTAATTACAGTTTCTGCCAAAACTAATTAAACCCAAGGATCTAATTAAAACCACATTGAGATACCACCTCACACCGGTTAGAATGGCCAAAATTAGCAAGACAGGAAACAACGTGTATTGGAGTGGATTTGGATAAAGGGGAACCCTCTTACACTGTTGGTGGTAATGCAAGTTGGTGCAGCCACTCTGGAGAACAGTGTGGAGGTTCCTCAAGAAGTTAAAAATAGAGCTTCCCTATGACCTTGCAATTGCGCTACTGGGTAATTACCCCAAAGATACAGATGTGGTGAAAAGAAGGGCCATCTGTACCCCAATGTTTATAGCAGCAATGGCCACGGTCGCCAAACTGTGGAAAGAACCAAGATGCCCTTCCACGGACGAATGGATAAGGAAGATGTGGTCCATATTCACTATGGAGTATTATGCCTCCATCAGAAAGGATGAATACCCGACTTTTGTAGCAACATGGACGGGACTGGAAGAGATTATGCTCAGTGAAATAAGTCAAGCAGGGAGAGTCAATTATCATATGGTTTCACTTATTTGTGGAGCATAACAAATAACATGGAGGACATGGGGGAGATGGAGAGGAGAAGGCAGTTGAGGGAAATTTGAGGGGGAGATGAACCATGAGAGACTATGGACTCTGAGAAACAACCTGAGGGTTTTGAAGGGATGGGGTTTGGGAGGTTGGGGGAGCCAGGTGGTGGGTATTATGGAGGGCACGCATTGCATGGAGCACTGGGTGTGATGTAAAACTATGAATTCTGTTACGCTGAAAAGAAATAAAAAAATAAAAAACAACCCAAGGATCTTCCTAAATGCATGTTTTCCCATTTACACAGTCTAAAGAGTTAACAGAACAATAATATCAATGCCAGGCTTTCTCAACCAACATCCAGACAACCGGTCTAGAAACCTCATCCCCTATACTAGCACCCAGGGCCCAGTTCCTAATCCAGACCGATGTCACTGTCATTCAAGACCAGGAACATCTCAGGAACATGTTAGGGCAGGCAGAGAAATACTTGGTTTCTGGAAGCCAACTAGTCCAAGTTGTCCAGATTTGCCAACTGTGAATGAAGCACTCACATCAGGAGGTTAATTGTGGTGCCTTGTTAACCACAGCTCCTCGTACACACTCGCTTCTCTCTCAGGAGGCGGCCGTTGAGCTATTTCCGTCCCCTTGTAAAGTTGAGACATTGCAGCAGTGACCTGATGTTAGACTGTTTTCTTACAGATGACCCCCTGAGACTCTCCCCTTCCTCGGGCTGCATTCAGACTCTCTTGAAGTCCATGCCCCTGCCAGTGCTGGGGCGATCCTTCCTCCCCCAGGCCATGATGAATGTGAATCTGTCCAGTGCCACATGCCTGAGCTTCAATGGCTGCTGCCCCTGCCTCTGGCTATGGCTTCATTTTTGTCTGTGAAGCTGGCTTTTTGTTGCAGCAGGAGAAGCATCCTCAGCAGATTCCCAAGCTGGAGGTGCACTCAGGTCTTCTGGAGTTCTGACCTATCAGCCTCTTGAGTTCTGACCTATCGGCCTCTTGAGTTCTGGTCACTGTGCCTTAGCCTCATCCCCAGAGCTTTGCATTCCCCAGCTCTGCAGTTGTTGGGGCCTGGGTAATTGGTAGGTCTTCAGCAGCAGTTAAATAGTTCCCTCCATCGAATGCTTCCCTGCAGTCATGGCATATGCCTCCAATGGTCCACTTTCCCTTTGTTTCTAAACTAATTTCAAAATCTCTTGGCTAAATCTTTAACATTTTAACTTGCTTCTTAAATAGGCTCTTGTCCTTTTCTGCCCCCTTGGCTGAGTCCCTTCTTTTTTCTTTTCATTTGCTGTCTTAGTGACAAGAGAATTTGTTTTTCTAACACAGCCTAGATTTTATTGTGCGAGTATAACACATCAATATGGATGACATCAAGAAGAGCTGCCCCTTCCAGAAACCTCTGCGCAAATCTTGACCACCTGTGTCCCTCTCAGCTGTACATTCTTCCCTGGGAATGGTTCCTCCATCAGGCCAATCTCTAGTTCAAGCCTCGACTTCATCTCTCTTTCTCTCTCTCCTTTTTTTTTTTAGATTTTATTTATTTGAGAGAGAGAGAGTGTGTGTTCACAAGCAGGGGGAGCAGTGGAGGGAAAAGGAGAAGCAGTCTCCCCACAGAGCAGGGACCCCCACATGGGGATTGATCCCATGATCCTGAGATCATAACCTGAGCCAAAGGCAGATGCTTAACCAACTGAGCCACCCAGGCACCCCTCGAAATCATCTCTTATTACTCCTCTGTTCCCCTGTCTTCTGTGGATCCCAAGTCCATAAATTATTTGAAGGTATCTGCTCAGAGTACATTTTACTACACTGCTTCCCTTGGGGCTTACGTAATACTGCCAACATTCTCAGGTAAGGCCTCTCAAATCCGTCTAAATGTATGTGACTATTTGGCATGACTGTCCTGGAGTCCGAGGAGGGGTTCTCTGGGTTCCAATTATGCTGTTTACCTGTGGCTTTAAGATTGAATTTCTACACATTTTCTGGGCCTGGAAGCATCACCTAATCTGCTCTCCCAGTTCCCGACTCTTTCTTATTCTATTAGATTCATTTGTCCCCCACCATTATTTTATGATCCAACTGCTACTAAGACACTTCTTTCCTGTTGTTTCCATCACCAAGGAGGATTGGGCACAGGTCTATCTTTGCTTCCTTTCCACACCTGTCCATCTCATCCTCCAGGATCTCACTTACCTTCTCGGCTGTCTGGACCCAAATCTCAGCCCCTACAAAGGAAGCCAGCCTTCTCCCTGGGGCTTTATCACCTTGATCCCATCTGAAGCACATTTTCAACCAGTTTAATTCTTCTGCAGTTTGTGAGGCAAACCGTAATTTAGAAAGAGAGCTCTAGACACAAAACTTTTAAATATCTTTCTTGTCCATCTGATTTGTAAAACTTATAATATTGTTTTCTCGTTCAACATGAGAAAAGGACCTAAACTTGTCATGTCATATGGGACCCTGCAACTTTCTCCATCTCTGATGCCATCCACCCCCTTGTACTGGATGGAGCAACAACCAGGGTCCCTGAAACCCAAGGTTGTGCCCTGACCCACTGCGGCCATGTCAGGGAAAACTGAATTTAAGCACATGTGGCTGATCCACTCAGGTCCATTTTAAGGTCTAACCTTCATACACTGGTGCTTCTGAGCCCATGTGGGATGTAGTTACTTTTCAGTTTTAAGTCCTAGCTTACAGTCCTCCCTGAGAAACACAGTAAAAGAAACAGAAAATTATTCCTCCCACTCCCAACTAGAAGGCCCATAAACGGAAACTCTGCTGTTCTTATTAGGCCTTCCCCAGGCCTAAAAGACTCTTTTCCTCCTGTAAACTGATGCTTGCTTCCGTGGTACCCACTCAAGCCAGAATCAGCGAGCAAAATCCAGGGAGTAGTCTCACCAGTGGTCTGGTCCTGGTGTTGCTTAACAAGACCCTCAAGCAGGCACAGTGGAAACGCTGCTGGCCACAGTCAAAACCCTTGCAGGACGAGAGCTTCCAAAAGCACGGCGGCAAAGCTGGAAACGTCTCCCTGCTCTGTTCTAGGCTCTGAATGCCTATTGCAATGCTGATCTCTGATGGTCCAAGGCAGACTCTTTAATACGTGGAATTTTAAGTGGGCAATAAATAACAGCTATGTACCTTCAGGGTTTGGAATAAATTAAGAAATGACACATAGGAGTCAGAGAAATGGAAATAAAATATCAGCTCTGTAACTAAACTGGCTGGTCTGGGAATTGTAGCTTGGGTGAGCCACCATGAACCGAGCTTCCCACCCGCCCTCCTCCGCCACACTGAATGTGGCCAGCTCAGCTGTCAGGTCTCCCCACTGCAGGCGTGGAAGTGCCTGCTACTTTTCTGAATTTATCACATGGGCAAAGCAGAAGATGTGGGTCTCTTGAGGCTGCTGGGAGGCTCCGTGACATCTCCCCTTCTCACTTATCATCTCACTTATCAACTCACTCCTGAGTTCCTTTGGGGAGGCGTTTGGGATTGGGGAAGGGTCAGAAGGATGCCCTAAGTAGAAACTCAAAGATTCAGAGCAAGTGTCCCAGCACCTATCCCAAGGGACTGTTCTGTCTTCAGTGCTCTAGTCTATGCCTGGATAAAACCCCAGTTTTGTGCACAGAGTTCAGCTGAGCCACAAGGAAAGTTCCCAAAGCCTCCAGTAAATTGTAAGGTGAGCAAAAGGCAAACAAACAAAAAGAATTCAGGACATATATGAAAACTTTCTGACTTACCCGCCTGCACTTCTGCTCAAGCCACCTTTGTCCTGCTGCATTCTGCTGGAGAGGAACCTGCACATCAGCTCCAAAGAGCTGGGCCCTCTCCTTGGGAAAATCAAGAGAATAGAGAAACCAGTGGGTGGAAGAGCAGTCATCTGGGACAGGGTAAGAATCGCAGAGCTCAGAACCAGGGAAAATTCGAGTGGGATCTCATCAGGATAGGGGGCAGTAAGAGGGGGAACAGGATTTCAGGCTGATTACTCCAATTTCGGCTCAAGCAGAGGGCTTGCTTTCACTGGCCAGGATGGCATAACAGCTGGTTCATTGGACTTGTTTAGAGAATGTTTGATAGATGAAGAAATGGAGACCTGTGGAGGTAAAGGAAGTTGGCTGAGGTCACACAGTAGCTGAGCAAGGGTTCAAATCCTGTCTCCTGACTCCTAAGCCCTTGTTCCTTGGTAACAGGAAGCAGAGTGGGCAAAGTCCCCATGATTCTTCCCTATCTCTCCTTCACACAGAGAGGTGCCAGGGGCAGCCTTGGTCTCCTGAAATACTCCCTAATTGATATGCAAATCATCTCCCACCCCCACCTTGAGTGACATCCCATGTGCTTAAAGAACACATGCATATATACACAAACACTCCCCCATGTTTGGAGTAGGTAAGAATTCTTCTGGCATAAACTACAAGGGAATAAACAAATATATGACATATCACATCATCAGTAATGGGAAGGCAAATTCTAAGTTGGATTGAAGAATGAAATCTTAGAACAGAAAGCAAACCACTTGAAGAAAATGTCATAAAAACAGCATCCACCCACTGCTTGCTGCTTCCACCCTCCTTCCTTGTCAGCTCGAGCCAGCTGGTATCTCTCTCCGCTCCACCTGCCACAGCCTCAAGGCCTGTTTGCTGTTCTCTGTCAGATTCTCCCCTCAGCCCCTCAGCCCTGTGCCTGGGACACTCCAAGTCCCTGACGCTACTCTCCTGATATCCATCTGACTGAACCTCCTTGTTGCTCATACCTTAAGTTTAAATATCACATCCTCAGAGTGGAAATTGATGCCTGTCCAGAAACATTCTATGACAGAGTATCACACAGTTTGGGGAGGGGGACATAAAAGAAGTGACAATCCCCGGGGGTCACTATAGTTGCTCTATGCGAGGTACTTCTCCATCACTGACACTGTTGCTGAAATGGTATGAGGAGGATGATCACCGCCATCTTCAGGGACATCCTTACGGGCAGGGCAGGACCTGTAATGAACTGACATAGACTCGACCTGGATAAACATCTGTGCTCGTGGGTGTTAATGCATCCACTCCAGCACAGATAGAGGCTTCACATGGTGTGCGCCAACTATGGTCAGCCAGAGGCTCAGAAGATATGCTTACTTTTGACCCAGTGTTGAGAGGGATAGATCAGATGTTTGACAGTTGTGGCAAAATTCCAAGGGACAGCACCAGACTCTAGTGATGGACTCACACTAGAAAGATTACATTTAATGGGGAAATAAGGGTAACCCTTATGAATAGAGACACAAAAAATTGATGGCACAGGAAAGGGACAAGGGATACATGGTTTAACAGCAACCTATATGAGAAGTATTTAATTTTTTTAATCATATAAGTTGGAAAATTATTTTTCAAAAATGTTACCAATGTATATCTCCACCAACTTCAGGACTTTTGAACTGGTAGAATATTCTAGAACACTCCCCTAAGTAAATAATAATAGGCTTTGACAGAGTTATGCATATATAAAAGTATTAAATTAGTGCGGCTTGAAAATAGTGAAAAATGGAAATAGTCTAAATGTCTAATAATAGAAATATTCAATGGAATATTATGCATTCACCAAATGTGATTTTGCATACTGACAGCATAATCTTTCCATTTTACAATTCTGTCTTCTAACTCAAGGTGTGCCTCTAATGACAATATTTTAGGCTTCATGGAAAAACTGCAGGGAAAATTAAGGGATAAATCATATGAGTCCATCAGTCACTTCCTTGGTCTCTATGGCATCCCTTGAAGCGTACTAATGTTTCTGAAGGAGACAAGGGAAGGGCATTTTGGGACTAAGTGGAGTTTGGGATCAAACCTCATCCACCTGGGTAGGGTACCACCTGACTGTCATAAATGTTGGGCGAACCATGTCATTTCCATGGTGAGTGACTCTCAGGAAGAAACATGCTGTGAGACATCATCTCCTTTAATATTATTCCTCAAATTTCTGCAGTATAGAAATCACTTAAGAAACTGTCAGTTTTCTAGACACTATTATTTGCAGCTTGCATCAATAACGCCGTGCACCTGTCACTTTCTTTATATCCATCCTCAACACCGCTGCAGACCAGGTGCTCCACTTTCCTCCAGATCTCTCCTATAGTCATCTGTGGGCTCACTTACAGAGAAGGAGGCTAGGATGGTCAACTCCAGTTGCATCGTCTGCTTCAATTCCCAGACACGTAAGGCAGCTGGAATCCAAGAAGGCATCAAACCTCTACTGACAAAAGACCGACAAAGGGTTGGAGCAGGGTCAACTGCGGGATGCGCTCAGTCCTAGGGCCAAGTTTACAGGCACAAACATTGAAATATCTTCCAGGTAAAAAGAAGAGGTTTGGAGTCATTTAGTTTGAGGTTGGCTAAGGAACTTCTGAGGCATGGTTAAGAGCAGAGTATTGGGGTCAGGCTAGAACTTGCTTGAAGCCAGTTTCTACCACACTCCACTGTGTAGCTTTAGATGAGAACCATACCAGCAGTGGGCAAACCCCAAACAGAACTATGGGAGGGATGGGGATTACATATTGAGAGCTCAGAAGGAAAATCCCATTTTGGTAAGGGGAACCTCAAGTCTCCCATGGTAGAGCCGTTGCTCTCTGATGAGTACCTTTCTGCTGCTGTCTGGCTGTGGACCTATTTCCACTGGGATGTCCAACTTGTCTTATTCTTCTGTGGGACACCACTGCATCATTTTTCGGCCCATCCCCACTATCACAAGTACCTGGTTTGTGCCTCATTTCCTAAATGCCTCAATTACTGGTAAAAAACAAGAAATCATTAATTTCTTATTCATTCATCCCACAAATACTTACTGAATGCCTACCATGTTCCAGACATGTGCTCAGGTGCTAGAGACATAAGATGAATCAAGCATGGTCCCTGTCCTGTATGGTCTGACAGCTATGCAAACACAAAGGTGCTAGAGGGGTGTGTGTGTGTGTGTGTGTGTGTGTGTGTGTGTACACAGGCAAAGTGGGGCATAAAGAAGCAGGGGAGGGGGAAGTTGTCAGGAAAGTCATCTTTTAGGGAGGGAAGCATGAGCACACCTTTCTCCCCAGCAGATTCTAAACTCTTGGCAGGTGCAGTGGGGTGGGAATACGTATGTTTGTCTTGTTCAGCATTGTGCCCCTGGTGCCTGGTATATACCTTGACATAGTAGATATTGGTAAATATTTGTTTAATGAGTACATGAATCATTATAGACAAGAAAGTGTTTCCCAGTCTGGACAGAGAAGAAAGGAAAGGCAGAGATCATCTCAGGCAGAAAGAGACATATTTTCAAAGGCATAAGGAAGTCCTGGAGTATTTGGAAATCTTTGAGGGGTTCAAGGTAACCTGAAAATGAGGTATGACACAGGTGGGAAAAACAGTGATCTATAGAGCTGAGGATGTGACCATGAATCCTGTGCTGTGTTGAAGTGATTAGATTTTACCCTGAGGACAATGGTATCTATGAAAAAAATTAACCAAGGAAGAGAAATGATCAACTCTGCATTTGCAAAAGAAGCACAGAGATAGCAGGATGCCTTTGGGATAGGAAGATGGGAAACCATTTTTGGAGGTTCTGGTAATAGGGATGAGACTGGAAGGAGGTGAGAGTGTAGACTAAGGGAGCCGTAGTGGGGTTGGAGCGATGATGTTGACTAGACTTCTGCCTTGTGTGGGATCAAGAGAAGGACAGGAGCCGGCAGTCATTCCTCAGACACCCGTGAACGTCTGTTCTGATGGTGAGGATAGAACTCTGGGTAAACAGACAAGTCTCCTCGGCTCGGGGAGAGGACTGCCTGGTCTGGGCTCCAGTTGGCACACAGCAGGTGCCTACTAAGTTCTACGTCCAGGGAGATTCAGCAAGAACGAGAGCAACGAGCAGGGACACCCAACCCAGTGTCTGCGGGACAGACTTCCTGCAGGGGGCTGAACTGTACTTCCAGCCTGTAAGATGGGAAAATGTCCAGAGGTGTCGAGAGAAAAGAAGATCCAGGAGTCCCCACAGCTGCAGAGTCAAGGAAGAGAAGAGGGTGTTTGAGAAACTGAAAGAACTTGGTTATGCTGACCGTGAGGAAGGACCAATGGGAGTCGAAGCTGCAGGGACATGTAGGGACTGTTCCCAAAGGGTCTTCCTTGAAGGCAGGCTGAGAAGCGTGGGCTTTATCCTAGGCTCATCGGGAAGCCACTGAAATGTTCCAAAGGAAAGAGCGACAGGATCAGATTTGTATTCTAGATCCATTGCTTTGCTACTGTGAGAAGGGTGCGTTAGAAAGGCTCAAGACAGGGCTGGTGGCTGTGCTCTGGATGAGAGAGGACAGAAGTCTGGGTTAGACTCATGGCTGGGAGAAGGCACAGAAGTTGGGGGTGGGGGGGGACACTTCTGCTGCACATCAGTAGGAGTTGGCGATCAACATGCTGCAGAGAAAAGGGGAGAAGAAGGCATGATTGAAGGCCAGGTTTTGAGGAGAAATAACCAGATGGTGACTAGTGGTGACTTCCTCTGAGCCAGGACACCCTGGAGGAAGCTCCACTTCTATTGCACGTGAGTGTGTATGTGCATGTATGCAAATGTGTGTCTGTGTGCAAGAGCATGTGCGTACATGGAAGAGGGACTCCCAGTGTTTGCTTGAGCACAATTGAATTAGAAGCCATCAAGTCACCCTGAATCAGGAGCTTCAGCTTCATGGGCCACTGGGACAGAGACAGGTGGGTCCCTGACAGGGGATGAGGCCCACTGGAGCGGAGGGACAATAAAGGACCAGGCATTGGAGGGAGATGGAGATAGGTTGACCCACGGAAAACCTCATGAAGAATCTGGAATTCCTGGCCTTTGACTCTTTCTTTGATCACCTCTGTTATAGCATCCTTGAAAGAGCACGAACATCTGTGGTCCTCATCCTTGATAATGGGGGCGGGAGGGGAACAGGAAGGAGTATGAGCACAGAGTGTAAATTGGTGAGAAAAGTTATTTTTACAATGTTCCAAGGGATGAAATTCAGAGATTTGTGTCACTATTTCAAAGCATAACAGCAATTACTGCCAGTTCCAAGGGTCTCAGAGAAGGCTCAGAAATTCCAGTCTGGGTATCTTCTGCTCTCCCTCCCCCACAGATTCAGGGCTGGGAGAGGGGTGGGAGTGTAGGGAGGAATGGCTCAAAGGAAACACACAGGCACGTGGCACCAGCCTGAAGTTCTGGGAAGAAAGTTCTTCAAGAAAAGTTTGTATCTTGGCTCCCCTTCTTGCTTTTTTTTTTTTTCAGTATGACTCAGTTTTGGTGAGAAATCAGCATTTTGGCTGATCCTCAAGAACAGAGCCTGTTGTCGATGAGAACTTGGGACAACGTGCTCTCCTTCTCTCTGAAGACCCGCTGTCCTCTCTTCCCAAATCCGTCTGCTCTGGCTCAGGAAGGAACACTGAGCCCAACACGTATGTGTCAGATATGCGACTCAGCGTCTGCAACAGCCAGCCATCTGCAGGAGGCCAGGGCTGCCAGCTTGTCACCAGCAGGGAAATCCATTTCACATCCTCTCCCACTTACCAGTTGTGAGTTCTCTTTGTTCCAATTAAGCTTTCTGGAGGAGCTTATGACCAAGGTAACCATATTTGCAAAGCTAGGGCTGAAAATTCTTATCTCGCAAGTGTGTGACAGGAGAATATTTACTGAGGATAAAGCCCACAGGTCAGAGGTGAGAAGGAATTTTTTAAGGGGGGACTTTCACTCTGGGAATTTAAAATATGATGACGTCTGATGTCAGAAATTCTGACATAATTGGTTGAAGTCATGGCCTGGCATCCATATTGTTTTAAAGTTTCCCTAGCTGATTTTAATGTACAATCAAGTTTGAAAGCCATGGCTTGAGGAAAGTGCTTCTCCAACTTAAATTTGCATCAGGATCATCTGGGCATCTGGTTGAACTGAAGGTTCTGATTCCATAGTCCTGGGTCAGCCTGAGAGTCCTTAATTTCCACTAGGCTGCTAATGCATCTGGTTTGAGGACCACACTCTGAGCTTCAGGGCTGTAGATTAAAACACCCTTCAACCTGGAATGTAGCCCCCGTCCTTGTTTGCTCGGTGAACAAATTCAAGACTCAGCTTAAGTGTGCCCTGCATCTCAAAGACCTTCTTAACTCTGTATTCTACTTTTGTGCCCTCCATAGACCTGAGCACTCCTTTCTATGTGCCCTGACTTGATGGCACAGCCCTTGGTCCTCTCTCTTCTTGGCCACTGAGCCTCTGGAAATCCACATGAGCTCCTGCTTCCTTCTGTGTCTCCTGTGTATTTACTGCTCATAACCATTTCTTGAATGAATGGCTATGGCTCACCTGATCTACTCACCCAGCTTTTCTTCTAACTGTTATTTTTATTTGTTTATTTATATTTTCTTTAATTGCTCTGTGCACATGACCTGGCTCATGATATATGCTCAATAAACATTTGTTGAATGAATGAATATGTGCTACACCAGTCTCGATGTAAGGTGGTATCTAACCATGGATGATCAGGCACTTGGCATTTACTGGACTGGGGGATTTGGGAGAGAGTAGTTGGGGTGGCAAGTTAACCAATGCATTAGAATCTAGGCCCACCCGAGCATTTTGAGAACCAGCCACTTAGTGCCTGGCACATAGCAGGCACTCAGTACACCTTAAAAATCATTCTATTGACCTTGAATAATTTTTCTCTGCTTCAGAATAAGGTTTCAGTGGTTTTCAAGCCTCAGGTTCACCATATGCACATTACTACACTCACCCACCATTCATCTATCTACCCATTCACCCACCCATCCACCTGTATGCATAACATTTTGGCAAATGTTAAAAAATAAAGATTTTTTGTTTGTTTAAATTACTCAAGGGAGTCTACTAATGTTGCTTGTTCAATAGTTAAATCCAGAGAAACAAATGTATAAAAGAAACACCCCTCTCTTAGCTGGATAAAAAATATAAGTTCCAAGATCAATCAGAAAAACATGCTTTAAAGGTCAAAGACACAGAAACAACACCAGGTCTACTCCCCCACCAGCCTTAGCATCAATGTGCATAATCTTCTTCGTTTATTAGGAACCAGAGTCACTCAGAAAGGAAATGACTTGCTCAGGACGGAACGCAGGTTGGAGTTTCCCTGCGCTGCATGGGAGGGGCAGGAAATCAGAGGAAGGAAAGAGTACTAACTCCCCAGGGGCAGAGTAGGGCCCTGCTGAGAGGTAATATTGACTAGATGGCTCTACAGAGACCTGCCAAAAATAGGAACAGAGGTGATAGAGATGGACAAGGCTTAGCCAGACAATCATTTTGTATTGCTCCCTGGTCCGAAATTGTTCCCTGAGATGTGCTTTCCAGCTATTTGTCCAGATTTCTATGAGCTTAACAGATTGCTCCTGGGTAGAAAATAGCTTAACTTCCCCAAGCTCTGACAACCGTTAATTCGTCCTCGTTAATTCTTTTGTAGCCTGTGTGGATTCCAGAGGGAAACACACTTATCTGGCTGTCTGGTTCAGTGGCTGATTTCCTCAGCACTGCCCAGGAAGCTATATTCAAGGAATCTTAATGCATAGAATGGCTGGAGGCAGACACAGTTTCTTCTCATGGGTGCTCAGCCTTCGGAAAACAGCAAAGCCATGCTGAAGATGTCTCCAAGGAATGGCCAGTCCACGTGGTTTTACCCACTGAGGCTGGCAGCCCATGGACCAGGGATGGTAAAGGCAGATGTGAGCCTTGTGGGGGTAGAGGGTTTTGCAGCAACCAGCGTTGTGAGGCAGGTGCTGTCCCTACCTCCATTCCATCCCTCTCCAGCCAACCATAGACATCTTTTTATATTCCCTAAGATCATCATTTTATATTTTTTTCAGATAAAATAAGGTTATTAAGCATGAGGTGGAGAGGAAGGCACTTCTCTCTGCTTTAAAGAGAGATCAATTTCTTTCTTGTATGGAAACAAGGACAGAGTAGGGTCCTAGTTATTGAATCTTTTGGCTCAGGGGCCTTTTCTTTTTTATTCTTTTTTTAAAATATTTTTTAGATTTCTTTTCAGCGTAACAGAATTCATAGTTTTACATCACACCCAGTGCTCCATGCAATGCGTGCCCTTCATAATACCCACCACCAGGCTCCCCCAACCTCCTACCCCTCCCCGCCCCTTCAAAACCCTCAGGTAATTTTTCAGAGTCCATAGTCTCTCATGGTTCATCTCCCCCTCAATTTCCCTCAACTCCCTTCTCTTCTACATCTCCCAATGTCCTCAATGTTATTTGTTATGCTCCACAAATAAGTGAAACCACATGATAATTGACTCTCTCTGCTTGACTTATTTCACTCAGGATAATCTCTTCCAGTCCCGTCCATGTTGCTACAAAAGTTGGGTATTCATCCTTTCTGATGGAGGCATAATACTCCATGGTGTATATGGACCACATCTTCTTTATCCATTCGTCTGTTGAAGGGCATCTTGGTTCTTTCCACAGTTTGGCGACCGTGGCCATTGCTGCTATAAACATTGGGGTACAGATGGCCCTTCTTT
>PISX010029771.1:0-19611 GCA_004024625.1 Mellivora capensis
ATGCAGCCATCAGAAGAAATGAAATCTTGCCATTTGCGACAACGTGGATGGAACTAGAGGGTTTCATGCTTAGTGAAATAAGTCAATTGGAGAAAGACAACTATCATATGATCTCCCTGATATGAGGGAGTGGAGATGCAGCATGGGGGGTTGGGGGATAGGAAAAGAAGAAAAGAAACAAGATGGGATTGGGAGGGAGACAAACCATAAGTGACTCTTAATCTCACAAAACAAACTGAGGGTTGCTGGAGGGAGGGGGTCGGGAAAGGGGGGTGGGGTAATGGACATTGGGGAGGGTATGTGCTATGGTTAGTGCTGTGAAGTGTGTAAACCTGGCCATTCACAGACATGTACCCCTGGGGATAAAAATACATTATATGTTTATAAAAAAAATAAAAAATTAAAAAAAAAAGAAACTAGAAGGTATATAAAAATAATCAAATCATAGGTTGAAGAAAATATTCTAAGATTAAAACAATAAAACCCACAAAAGGAAAAGAAAAAAAAAAGTTGGCCACTTTAGCTGTGAAGTGTATAAACCTGGTGATTCACAGACCTGTACCCCTCCTCGGGCAAATAATACATTACGTGTTAATTTTTTTTAAAGCATTTTACAAAAAAAAAAAAAAAGTTGGCCACTTTATGGGGATTCTCCAAATTACATTTGCTTGTTCATTGGTGAGCAAATGAAATCCTAAAGCCTGAGCACCACTGGCCAGATCTGCGGTTTTCAAACCCTTCCGAAGCAATAGAACCCTTTCTTCTGACAATCAGTTATGGGGAAGCCCATCATGTGAAAGAAAGCTGAGATTCTGGTTCCATCTGGGGTTGGGGTGGTCCAGGAAGATTAAAATGGTGTTCACTGAGCACCAGACTAAGACTAACACAAGACTAAGGAAGACAGGCAGAGGGAAGACAGACGAAGCAGTAATCCGGGAAGCCGTCCTGGAGGAAGCAAGTTTTGGGAAGAACACAGCAAAGGTAGCAGAGTGAGGCCCCATGGAAGTATGGGTGGGCCAGGGATTCTAGGCAGACAGTGGCAGGTCCTAGAACATCACATCTAGGAGTTTCTAGAGACCATCCTGTCTGATTCCTCTTTGCACATATGGGGAAACTGAGGCCCCAAGAGTGGAGGAGACTTGCCCCCAGTTATGCTCCCAATAGGGAGCACAGGCAGGCCTCGAACCCATGCTGCTTGCAAACGGGCAGGGAGGCAGGTGGAGTGGCCTGCAGGAGAGATACAAGGGCAGTGGGGAGAGATAAGGGACATTGGTCCCGGGTCCCCTAGCCCTCTCCATGTCCTGTTGCCACCCACAGGTGCCCTGGAGATCGGGCAGGCCCTCCCCATCCACACTGGCCGCTACACATGCACAGCCCGCAACTCTGCCGGTGTGGCCCACAAGCACGTGGTCCTTACCGTGCAAGGTAAGCCTCTCCTGGCAGGTGGAGGGCTAGAGGCAGGTAGGGCTGGGGAGGGAGGGGAGGGCCCCAGGTTCCAGATGCCCAGACCTGCCTCTGATCCTTGCTGCAATTCCAGGAATCCCCTGTTCCTTGTAGAGGCTCCTCTCTCTGGTGCTCAGGCCCCCACCCCTGGTTGGAGGGGGCTGGGCGTTAAAGGTGCCCCCAGGGACCTCTGTGGCCCTGTCCCCTTGCAGCCTCCCCTGTGGTGAAGCCTCTGCCCAGCGTGGTCCGGGCACTAGTGGCAGAGGAGGTCCTGCTGCCTTGCGAGGCTTCGGGCATCCCCCGGCCAAGCATCAGCTGGCAGAAGGAGGGGCTCGGCATCCGGCCAGGTGAGTCTGCTGGGCACCAGCAAGGGAAGAACAGTTTGGGCCTGGGATCCTCCCGCTTGCCCAGGCGGGGTGGGGGTAGTGGGTGGGGCGAGGGGGGAGCTCCGCAGACCTGCTGGAAGGTCCCAGAAAGCCCATGTGTCTTCTTCACCCCCTGCCCACCCGTCTCTATTCACCAGCCAGAGTGTGGCGCTCTATCTGAACATCCGTGGCGGAGTTGGGAGGCTGGGGAGGGGGCAGCTTAGCTGGGCTCTGGGGCTCTGGGGCTCTATGCCCCCACCCTTGCTGCCTGGTCAAACAGAATGGCCAAGTGGCCCTCCTGCCCCTCCTCGGTGGTCCTGCCGCCCCAGCCACCAGCCCCCGGTTTCCTCCCCGCAAATCCAGGATCGAGTACCCAGGTCCTGGCCACTGGAGAGCTGCGGATTACCCACGCCAGCCCAGAGGATGCCGGGAACTATTTTTGCCTTGCCCAGAACAGTGCGGGCAGCGCTGTGGGGAAAACACGGCTGGTGGTGCAAGGTGGGCTCAGGGAAGGGGGCTGAGGCAAAGCCCAGCGAGCTAGGGGCTCTGGCATCCCTGCATCCTTCCCTATCCCAGCGTGACTTGTATTCCAGAAGGAACAAAGGGAAAAGCATCTTCTCCCATTTTGTGCCTGAGGTCCGCCTTTGGACAGTAACTCGGGTCCCTCTGCCTCCTGTGACCCTTCATGAGACAGCGGTCTGGTCATCCCCCCTTCATTTTGGCTTTCCAGTAACAAAAGCTATTTCTCTCCCTTTAGCCATCATGTGTGTGTTGGGATCACCTGTCACGGCTTCACCAGACTCAACAGTCCCCAAATTGTCCAGACCATGGGCAATGGCCTGTGACAGAGCTGGGAGGCAGACGATAGGGGGTGGAGGAAGGGGGCAAGGGGGATGCTGACGGCCGAGGGCGCTGAAGCCAGGGCAGCCCACCCTAGCCGAGCCCCCATCTCCGAGCAGCCTTCCCTCTCCCCACAGTCCCTCCCGAGATCGAGACCGGCCTCCCTGACCTGTCCGCCACCGAAGGCTCCCACGCCCTCTTGCCCTGTGCGGCCAGTGGCAGCCCTGAGCCCAGCATCACCTGGGAGAAAGATGGCCAGCCCGTGTCCGGAGCCGAGGGGAAGTTCACCATCCAGCCTTCTGGGGAGCTGCTGGTGAAGGACCTGGAGGTGAGCTTCTGACCCCGTGTGGAGTAATAGGGACAACAGGAGCAGAAAACCTCTGCTGAGCACCCCCCTCCCTTTGTCATGCTCTGTGCTGAGCGCTATGCAGCTTTTAATCCCAGGAAGCCGGGGGGGTGGGGGGGGGACACAGCGGATGATAATCCCCCAAGTCCAGATGAAGAAACCGAGGTTCATCGTGTATCCAGTTTTCCCAAGGCACGCTGTTGCCAAGACGCAGAACCAAGATTTGAACCTGGACCTCTGTGGCTAATTCCTAAGGGAGGGAAGGAGCCCTGGACAGGGCAGGGGGCGGGGCAGGGGATGACTTTGTGCCCCCAAACTGTACCTGGTTTTTTCCACCCTGCTCTTGTTGACCTGAGCCCGGGGTGTGGGTGCAAGCCCTGCCCCCCCCCTTCCCCAACAGCTCTTAGATTCTGTCATCACAAATGGGCCTCTCTCCAGATGGATGGGTGGTGGCTCAGTGGGTGCACCTGCTGCCAGGGGGAGGGGAGTGTCGCAGAGTCCTTGGACCTTGGTGCATGGAGAGCTGGATAGCACAGCGGCGAGGGCACCAGCCCTGCTCCAATGTCCCCACGGAATGTCTCAGAGCCTGGCTGAGCATTCTCTGCAAAAGGCACCCTACACGGGGCCTGTCTCAGGGGTGATGGGACCAGGGATGAGCTGGTGTGGGTGAGGTCCCGAACAGGGGCTCTGGGACATTGTGGGTGTTGTTATCAGGGCTTGGATGGTTAGGAAGGCTGCCAGGGCGAGGCACCAGGGAGCAGCGGGGAAGCAGAGCCATTTGCTCGCTGTGTGACCTTGAGCAAGCCCCTTCACCTCTCTGGGCTGCATGCTCCAAGGGAACCTGCGGCAGAAGGGGTCCCTAGGAGCTGGGGTGGGGACAGGGCTCAGGCTGACTCCTCTGCCCTCAGAGCCAGGACGCTGGGACTTACACCTGTGTGGCCGAGAATGCCGTGGGCCGCGCCCACCGCCGCGTGCACCTCAACATCCTGACACTGCCAGCCTTTACCACCCTGCCTGGGGACCGGAGCCTGCTCCTCGGGGACAGGCTGTGGCTTCGCTGTGCGGCCCGGGGCAGCCCGACCCCCCGAATCGGCTGGACCATCAACAACCGGCCGGTCACGGGTCTGGGCCTCTTGGGAGCAGGGGGGATGGGGACCCCGGGACCCCAGGGGAAGGGCAGACTGGCAGGGAGACTCAACATCATGGAGAGGAAGAGGTTGTCTCCAGCCTTGGCCTTGTGCAGTGGGGAGCAGAGCAAACACACATGTGGCCCTATGTGACGGGTCCTATGTCAGACCTAGCAAGAAGCCCCCTGTGAGAAAGACTCCACCCCAAGACCTCAGGGCCAGGAGGGGGCTTGTGTTACAACCCAGCACGGTGGGCCCCTGGGCAAACCCCTTTCCTGGAGGTGGGCAGGGGGAGGTTCTGTCCCAGTTGATGTTTAGAGAAGCACAGGGCCCACACAGCATACAGGGTATACAGTAGGTGCTCAATAAATGTCTGCTGAAGTGATGAATTGCTAAGTCCCCTCCCCAGCAAAGTGATATTTTCAGACGCTCCTGAACTGGAGTCCAGGTGCTATGAAACATGCACAGAAGCTTACCCTTGTGCACCTGTGAGGAAGGCTGTGACCAGACCCCACTGCCTCCTGGGGAGGGGGCTTGGGGGAGTGATTCAGCCTCTCTGAGCCCAGCTTCTTCATCTCAAGATGGAGATAATAGGGGTGCTGAGGGTGAACTGGTTTAAGGCAGGACGTGCCTGTTAATAGGCCCCCAAAGACCTACCCTCACCAGTGCTGCCAGCTCACGGTGTGTACTTGAAAATGCTAGAAGCCTGGTTCTTCCAGCACTTCCCCTCCCGTGGCCTGTGCCTGCCATGAATGGGTCTGATGTAGTCAAGCTCCCACCGTTGGGAAGAGACACCCGTTTTCGTGTCTTTGCCAAACACCTGCTGGTACCCCAGCCTGAGTGAAGGATTCAGGGCAGGAAGGGCCCCTGGTACCCTGGACTCAGAACCCTCCGGGGCATCTCTTTCTCTACCAGAAGGGGTGTCCGAGCAGGACGGGGGCAGCACACTGCAGCGGGTGGCCGTCACCAGAGAGGACAGCGGGACCTACGTCTGCTGGGCCGAGAACAGAGTGGGCCGCGTGCAGGCGGTCAGCTTTGTCCACGTGAAGGGTAGGGCGTGAGCCTGGTGGCCTCTCCTGGGACCTCTGCTGAACCTGATCTGTTGGTTTTCCTAAGAAATAGACGTCCTGACCTCTGAACTAGTAACCACTCTAAAAAAACACATAAATAAGTAAATAAAATCTTTAAAAAAAAGAAAAAGGTTTGCATGAAGCAAGGATCAGGGATGTCTTAGTGTCGCTGTGTCCAAACAAGGTGTCCTAATCGTTATGTAGTCTTTGTTTCCCAACGTTCCTGGCAGGTACTCTGCAGCTGGGACAATCCATCCATTACAGCAAGTACACGACACTCATCACCCTGCCTTCCTTCCTGTGCCAGTCTCAGGCATCACTAACCAATCACAGCAGTCTCAGGCATCACTAATCAATCACAGCACTATTCTCACTCCATTTCAAATCAGGGTTCCCGGAAGTCTGTTTCACTTCACCCATGACCCATCCCTGATGCATTGACTATTCACAGAGATGCTGGGCCAAGCAGGAGTTTTCAGGGATGGGTTTATAGGAGAAGCTGAGCCGGAGGGAACCTCCTTTCTGATATCTAGTCTGATGTCACCTTTCAGAAGCCCCCGTGTTGCAAGGGGAGGCCTTCACCTACATGGTAGAGCCTGTGGGGAGCAGCATCCGGCTGGACTGTGTGGTCCATGGCGCCCCAGCGCCCGACATCCGCTGGATCAAAGATAGCCTCCCGCTCCGGGGCAGCCGGCTCCACTATCGGCTGCAGAATGGCTCGCTGACCATCCGCAGGACGGAGGCAAGGCGGGACCCCATGCCTTGGGGTGGGGACAGCCACCAGCCTTTTCTTATAGCTTCAGAGGGTTCATCAGGTTACCACGGTCCCCTACAGTCTACAAAGCACCTTGCCGCCCATGACCCAGATTCTTGTCACCACTAACCCGAGTGACCTCCAGCCAGGGACTTTTCTCTGTGTCTCAGTCATCCTAGCCGTTCCTTGGGGCTAATCATTTCTAACTCATAGTTTTGTTTTGTTTTTTAATAGATCTTATTTATTTATTTCATAGACAGAGATCCCAAGTAGGCAGAGAGGCAGACAGAGAGAGAGGAGGAAGCAGGCTCCCCGCTGAGCAGAAAGCCTGATGCGGGGCTCGATCCCAGGACCCTGGGATCATGACCTGAGCTGAAGGCAGAGGCTTTAACCCACTGAGCCACCCAGGCGCCCCTCTAACTCATAGGTTTAAAGTAAGAAAACAGTGAGATGACCCATGCCAGGAATTTAAGCGTGACTGGCTCCTGGGTAATACCGATAAATGCACAGAGTAGACAAGTAAGAGAGCCCCATTTTACAGAAGAAGATGCTGAGGCTCAGAGAGGCCCATGACCAGTAGGTACCCAAAGCAGGACTTCATCCCAGCTCTCCTGACTCCTGCTCAAGGCTGTTTCCAAAGACTTGAGCCCTGGGGCAGGCTCACTCCCCTTCCCTTCTGTGTCCCAAGTCTGAGTAGTCACACAGACATCCAAAATCCCCTCCTGTCAGGCTCTTTTTAGGGGCCCTTGCTTTCCCCCACTGTTACCCGAGTCTCCACCACGGGCCGGCCACTGGTAGGTATGTTTGCTTTGATGAGCATGATTTCCTGTCCAATCTTAGCAGCCGCCATCCCCATTTTACCAATGGGGAGATGGTACATACTCATCTGGGGATATGGCGGTGTATTCATAATGAGTCTGGGATAGTCCCCAGTGGAGCCAGATCTGGTCCCATCCTGATCTGACCCCTGAGCTCACCTCTTGCCCGCATGTTGGGCTGTCCCTGCAGTCGCTTGAGAGCGGCCTCCAGGATAGCACCTTCTGGGCACAGACAGTGGCCTCAGGCCCCCCCCCCCCCCCAGCTCCCGCTCCTGGTGGCACTACTGCTCAGAAGGGAATCTGAGCCTTGTCCTTCCTGGGCTTTCTCGCTGGCTGTGGTGGTGGGTTTCCTGTACAAAAAGCTCCCCTCTTGCTAAACTGGGAAAACACCGCAAGCCATCTCCCCTCTGGAAAGCTCGTGGCACACGCCCGCACAATAAAAGCTCCAAGAAATCCTGCAGCCAGAAGCGGGTTGTTGTCTGACTCTGTGTTTCCCAAACTTCCTTCACCACGGACCGCTCTTTTCGAGGAATCCCTAGTAATGTGCCATAGAAGGAGACTTCATGGTACCAGGTTTGGAGGAGAGGGATCTGAATCATGCCTTTGCAGCGTGTGGCTCTGCTGAGGGCAACAAATCCATGCTCTCAGTCACCACTACCCGCACGTTCCAGGTGTGATAGGGGCTAGGATCTCTTTGGATGTCTGTTGATAGGTGGTCACAGAGGCTTTTCTGATGGACTCCACAAGCCCCTGGCTGGTTTATGCTCTAAGCTCCTCTGCTTAGATAGGTCTTGCTCCCATCCCCTGCTCCCGTGCCCTGCTGTCCCCCTCCTCTTGCTCTCCTGAACACCATGCCCCCCCCCCACACCCTCCTGCAGATAGACGACGCCGGCCAGTACCAGTGCATCGCAGAGAATGAGATGGGCACGGCGGAGAAAGTGGTGATCCTCGTGTTGCAGAGTGAGTCTTGGTCTCCCCTCACCTGGGCCCTGGGTGGGGATGGTGCAAGGTGGGCACTTGGGTATGGAGTGGCCCTGCTGAGGCTGGGCTGGTGTGTCCCGGGCTGTCTGATCAGAATGGAGGGACGAGAGGCAGGGCCAGGGACTGGGATTTCCCGGACAAATATTTAGTGAGAACACACAGTGGAGGTCCCATGAAGTGGGACTTCCCAGTTCCCCAGTTACGGAATGGGAAGCAGGATCTGAGCTAATGAAAATCTGGGCACCCAACAGCCAGGCCTGGGCAGGGGACCCATTTATTCAAACTCACAACCATCCACAAGATCATAGTGACAGCTCCTGGATTTGCCAAGCAGCTGGTAGTTTACAGAGTACTGTCTGAGCCCCAGGGAAACCCTGTGAAATTGTCTGTGTAGGCATTTTTACTAAAATATTTTATTGAAGATTAACACACATAGGGAGAAGAGCTCAATGAATTTTCTTTTTTAATCTTTTATTTATTTATTTATTTACTCACTTACTTAGAAAAAGAGAGCAAAAAAAGAGAGCACAAGCAGGGAGGGGCAGAGGGAGAGGGGGAGAGAGAATCTCAAGCAGACTCCATGCCCAGCGCAGAGCCTGACATGGGACTCGATCTCACGACCCTGAGATCGTGACCTGAGCTGAAATCAAGAATCGGATGCTTAACTGGGGACTGAGCCGCCCAGGTGCCCCTCATTGAATTTTCATAATGTGAACCTACCAAGTTAAACCATCCCCAGAGCAAAAATAGAAAAATGGAACCCCACTGGCTCCCAGCCACTCCCATCATATCATGCTCCCTTTCCAGTCAACGTCCCCTGCCCCAGGTGACCCCTGTCCAGAGTTTTGTCTTTAAAAAAAAAAGTCACCTTGGTGTGCCTGGCTGAATCAGTCAGTAGAGCATTCTTGATCTTGGGGTCATGAGTTTGAGCCCCACATTGGGCATAGAGATTACTTTTAAAAATATAG
This sequence comes from Mellivora capensis, assembly GCA_004024625.1. NCBI lineage: Eukaryota > Metazoa > Chordata > Mammalia > Carnivora > Mustelidae > Mellivora > Mellivora capensis. Next base: position 8,713 of record PISX010029771.1, read on the forward strand.
CTTCGTTAAGATATATACTGCAAAATTCACCCCTTCATACAATGGGCTATTATTTCCCCTTAAAAAGGGAAGGAAATCAGACACCTGCTATAACATGAACAAAAATAGAGGATGTCAAGTGAAATAAGGCAGTCACCAGAACACAAACATCGTATGACTCGGATTATTTGAGGTATCTAGAGTTGTCGGAGTCATAGAAAGGGAAGCAGAATGGGGGGGGGGGACAATGGGGAGATGTGGTTGAATGGATCTGGAGTTTCAGTTTTGCAAGACGAGAGCATCCTGGAGGGGAATGGCGGTGAGAGCCGCCCACCAGTGAGAATGCACTCCACTGCTCGATACTACACTTCAGAGCGGTCAAGATGGTAGACTTTATGTTATGTGTCTTTTTAAAAGTGAAAAAATTCACCCATTCTAAGACTGCAGTGAGCAATTCTTGGTAAATTTATAGCATTGTCCATCCACCCCCACGATCTGTTTCTATCACTCCGGGAAGCTCCCTCTGCCAGTCTGCTCCAGCCCCCCAGCCCTAGGCAACTGCCGATCTGCCTACCGCCTCTGCGAGCATACCTTTCTGGAAACCTCATCTAAGTGGAATCCTGTGTAGTCTTTGGTTCTGAATTCATTCACTCAACAATGTGTTCCAAGTTCATCCATATTATAGCACCTATCCATGCTTCATTGCATTTTACTGCTGAACAGTATCCATTTATCTGTTACTAGACATGGAGCTGGTTCCTGATTTGGGGCTGTTAGGAATAATGTGACTATGAACATCGCACTCAGTCTTTGTGCAGATGTGTGCCTCCTTTGTCCTGGGTAAGATTCCCAGGAGTGTATCTGGTACAGCTAACTTTTCAGGAAACCACCCAACTGGCTGTACTGTTTTGCTTTTCTTCTGGCAGGTGGATAAGGCTTTGGGTTTGCTACATTGTTGCCAACTTTTTTGTTGTCTGTCTTTTCTGTTCAGTCATCCCGGTGGGTGCAAACTCTAATAATTAATGATGTTGATCGTGTGTGTGTGTGTGTGTGTGTGTGTGTGTGTGTCCCATTCATCGGTCTTCTCTGGGTAAGTGTTTTTCAGATGTTTTGCTCATTTCACAATTGGGTTGCTTGTCTTATGAATGAGTTCTGAGAGTTCTTTATGTCTTCTGGATACAAGTCCTTTATCAGATTCCTGATTTACGGATATTTCCCTCTATTCTGTGGATTGTCTCGGCATTTTCCTATTGGTGCCTTGGAAGAGCAAAAGCGTTAAAATTTGACAAAGTCCAAATTTATCAACTTTGTATTTTACAGACTGTGTGCTTGGTATTGAATTAAAAAAAAAAAAAAACTTTGTCTAGCCTAAGGTCACCTTCTCTCCTATAAGGTTAATAGTTTTCATTGTTACATGGAAGTCTGTGATCCACTTCAAGTTAGTTTTTGTGTGAAATAAGGGTCTGGATTCCTTTCTCTTCCTTTCTTTTCTTTTTCTTTTTCTTTTTGGCATATGGATATCCAATTGCGCTGTACCATTTATTTAGATCTTCGTTTCCCCAGGGATGTTTTATAGTTCTCAAGTCTTATCCCTCTTTTGTTACCTTGATTACTAAGTATTTTATTATTTTTGATGCTATTGTGGATAGAAGTATTACTGGTTTGATTTTGGATTTTACGTCGCTAATATACAAAAATCCAATTAATTTTTGTGTCTCGATCTTAGAAACCTTGCTAAATTCGTTTCTGAGCTCTGGTCATTTTTGCTAGATTCCTTAGGAACTTCCGCACATTAGGATTTTCTACACGTCACCTAGGAGTGGAGACAGTTTTACCTCTCCCTTGCCACTCTGGATACTTTTCGTTTCTTTGTATGGCCGCATTGTACTAGTCAGCCCTCCATGCAAGGGTGAGGAGAAATGGAGAGAGCAGACAGCCTCACTTTTTCGCAGCTGTAGACATGGAGCACTCAGTCTTCCACCACTGGTATGATGACAGCTGGGGGGTTCTGCAGGTGCTTTTTATCAGGTGGAGGAAGTTTTATTTTCCTTGCAGCTTGTTGGGAGTTTTTGTCATGGACTGCAGGGGACTGGGTGGGAGGTTCTGGTTCCAGACAAGATGGCATTGTGGATGCGCTCCTCCCTCTTCGTCCTGCTGCATAGGGCTGAACATCTTGGACTTTACAGAGAAGACAAACATTGACTCTGAAAGAGAAAAGAAGGATTGAGTAAAGATCTTGGGACCTGTGGAGTGACATGGCGGTGGATTCCCTCATTTCTCTTTTTGCCTTGTGTGTCCCGGGCCTGAGAAGCCAGCCACCTGCGACTCCCAAGGAGCCCTCACACACACGTACAGAGAGCCCCCACAAAAGCCTGCCTCTCTTGCGGAAGGGCCAGGAAAGGAACAGCATAGCAAGATGGAAAGCTTTCCGATAACGACCACCCTTGTCCTGCCAAACCACCATGAAAAGAACCGCAGCCCTGCCCCAAGCCCCATCAGTGAAGACCAGATGGGTGGGGAACCTACACTTTCAGCCTTGCCCCCTGTTCCGAGCACCCGCTCCTGGGGGGAGGGTGGCGTCAGGTGAGGCCAAGTGAGGGGCAATAACAGGTGTTCCCCCCCACCCTAGCCAGAGTGACGTCAGTGGAGAGAAGTGGGAACCCTGAAATCCCAGGCTTGCCTGGGAGTAGTGGAGCACCCCTCGTGTTCTGGGGTGCCCCCGGAGGCCAGCTAGGGAGGCTGGATGTCTGCCCTCACTTGACAGCAATGAGGCAGCACCTCTTTTCCCTTGGCAGCAGCCGAGGAAGCCTGCTAGGAAATAAGAACCAGAGGCTTGTCGTGCTTGGACTGTTCAGGATGCAGCTGAAACTCTCTCGTCTTCTCAATAACAAGGAAACTCTCAACCTGAATGAGAAGAGCAGATCCCCAGACAGCGACACACGGTGGAATACTCTGACACAGATCTTAAAATGAGTGTTGTTAAGAACGCCTGGCTGAGCAATTAGAAACGTGCTTGAAACACAACAGCATGAGTGGGAGCTATGAAGAACCAAAGGGAAGTTGTAGGACTTCATTGATAATAAAAGGAAAACCTCAGTGGGCAGGTGTAACCGCTGCATGAAGAGGACAGAGGAAAAGAACTGGTGGTTTTGAAGATGTGACAATAGAATTTACTTAGTCTGAACAACTGCCGGGAAACAGACTCAAAATAAACAAGGAGCAGAGCGGCAACAATGTGTGGAAGGTTGAGATCTGACAGCTAGCATCAGAGTCCCCGAGGGAAAGGAGAAAAGAGAGAGAAGTATTCAAAGAAATGAGAGCTGAAATTTTGCAAAATTGCACTAAAGGCATAAGCCTACAGATTCAAGAAGCTGAGCAAAACTCAGGATAAACCCGAGGAAATTCTGCACGGGACACATCACTGTCCAACTTGCTGAAAATTAAGGGCAAAGAAATTGAGGCTCCACCCTCCATCGATGCATCTATGTGTGGCCGTGGAGTGACTCAGAGTTCAGGCAGTTTTGGAGTGGCCTTGGCTTTGACTCTTCCTGTCCCACCCCCAGCCACCCGCCAGATCCCTGCACAAGTGCTCATGGTCTGCGGAAGCCAGGGATGTGCGGATCTGCTCTGGCCTTTTCAGGGCTCCCTCATTTCCAGGCTCTTCTCATTAAGCTTCCAGCTGGTCCCCTGGTTTCCTTAGACCAGCAGAGGTACCAGGTCCCATCTGCTTCCTGCCGGTTCTGTCCCCCTCCCATCCCCTGACAACACCCCAGTCTCTCAGAATATACTCGCCTGCTGGCCTGCCAATCAAGCCGGTCCCTTGGGGTAGCAAGAGCTGGGGGTTTCGCAGCCCGCCCCGCCCCAGCAAAACTACTGGGATGACCACGGTGGAGTGGGGGTGGGAGATGGGAGCGGCCCCAGGCCATACGCCTCCACCATTCTCGCCCCAAGTTCTAGAAGCTTCTCACGGGTAAATGATGCTCAATATGTTGTTTGCCTTTCCTGGACTTCTAGAGCCCTGAAATAGTTGGTTTGTCTAATTTTGTTAAGTTTTATATTTGGTTTTTGGGGGAGCAGACTTGCTGGCCTTTTCACACAGCAATGGCCGGCATCTTGCTCCTGCTTTTTTCTGACATTTGTTTCAATGAAACCCTATCGTATGTGCTCTTGTGCCGGGCTTCCTGGGCACAGCACTGTATGTGAGATCGCTCATGGAAGGCCTTCCTCCGTTCTCGGTGCTGTGTGGTTGGGTGCCACGTGGATACGCCACAGTTTGCCTGCTGCCCGGCACTTCTAGGCAGTTAGGAGCAGCATTGCTTCCGCATTCCAACACACACCTCTGGTGGACACACATCCACATTTCTGTCAGGGTATGGACCCAGGAGAGGCTGGGACACACCGCAGGCCTGCGTGCCACTTCAGGAGATCCTGACTGTGGTAGGCTGATCTGTGGCTCCCAATGATATGAGTGTGTCCTCGTCCCTGGGACCTGTCCATGTGATCTTACTTGGGAAAAGGATCTTTGCAGACATGATTAAGTTAAGGATCTTGATGAGGAAGTTATCTGGGGTTGTCTTGGTGGGCCCTAAATGCTATCATGAGTGCTTTTATAAGAGAGGGGCATCTATTTCTTATATACGGGGGAGAAGAGGAGGAGAATGAGGAGGAAGAGGAGAAGACTGGAGGGACACAGCCTCAAGCCGGGGAACGCTAGAAGCCACCAGAAGCGGGAAGTGGCAAGAAGCAGTTTCTGCCCTGTAGCCTCTGGAGGAAGCAGACATTACCCCGTGAAACAGCTGGTTTGGGACTCCTGGCCTCCAGAGCTATAAGAGAGCGGACTGTTGCTGTTCTAAGCCCTGGCTGGTCCTTCTCCGTGAGGCTGTGCCTGCTTGCTCCCGCGCCCTCAGTGTGCACGAATTCGCCCTACCCCGCTCTCGCCTTTTCCTCACAGCTGAAGGATCTGTGGGAGCGAGTGGACAGGGATTCCCATCCTTCAGATGAGGAGACCGAGGGTCAGGGAGCCACTTGGTGAGACTCACCCCACCCGCAGCAGGTGACGGGGCCCTCCCTCCCGTCTCCCCTCTGGCACCAAGTAGAGGCACCATGTTGGAAACGCCCCTGTAATAGACCCAAACAGTGGACCACCAAATATGTGCTAGAAACGAGGAGGTCATGGCCTGGAAAGGCACTTAGGGTCTGTTGTGGGCTGAGAAAGGAAGCAAGCAAGCAGCTATGAGCAGTGCGGTCATGCTCTGGGAAACAGTGTCTCGAAGGAGTTGCTGTCAGATGATGTGATGATCACTTGTGATTCTGTTGTCCCCTTCCTACCTCCGAAACACATACAAATAATAAAACGTTCCCTGAAGCCACCCCGGGCCTCCCACAGGTGCCCCAGTGTTCCGGGTGGAGCCCCAGGACGTGACCGCGAGAGCCGGGGAGGACGTGGCCCTGCAGTGCCAGGCCTCGGGAGAGCCGGTGCCCACGGTGGAGTGGCTGCGAGCGGGCCAGCCCTTGCGGGCCAGCCAGCGGCTCCGGACCCTGCCCGACGGGAGCCTGTGGCTACAGCGCGTGGAGGCCCGGGACGCGGGTGCCTACGAGTGTGTCGCTCACAACCTCCTGGGTTCCGCCATGGCCCGGGCGGTCCTGGCCATCAGAGGTATGGGGTGTCCCCGCTCAGGTCACGGGGACAGAGGCGGGATCTCCTGGTCAGTGGGGATATGTGTATTGTTTATGGTGGACGTGCCCCCCCACCCCCTGCCCTGCCAGCTACCCGAATCTTCTCTTTGCTTAAAGTCACAAACGTGGGAGGAACCAGCTGGCAGGGACTGACGGGTCATCTTCCTTACCCTGCCCTTTACAGTCGGGGAAACTGAGGTTCCAAGAGCCCGAGGGCTGACTGTTCGTACTGGATGGGAACCCTGGCCGTTCTGGCTCACCGGGCACAGACGTGGGTCCTCCTCGGGGGATGTCCCACGATTCTGTGAATGAAACCAGGACATCCGGGGTGCCCCCTTGGGGGTCGCTGTGTAAAGTCTGAATTCGGCCGTGGTAGGGGGCGGTGATGGATGCTACTTGATTCTGACATTAGAGACACTGGCCACCTCGGGCCTCCCCGTTCAGCTCCCAATGCCTCGGGCCAGGTCAGACTTCAAAACTGAGAAAAGGACTATCCTGAGAAACCATAGCAAATGACTTCAGACTGCACAATGGAAAGTCTCCGAATATTCCTTCTGAACGTCATTTCTGTGTCTCTGTAGCAAATACTCCCGATGCATTTCTGTCCGCAGCCACGGCAGCAGTCACTCGTCTGTCTCCGCACCCACCATCAGGTTACTTGTCTGAATCTCCGCAGGACACCATCAGAGTTGGGTCCCTGTCCTTCTCTTCTCCTGTTCGGAAGCCCCCACCCCAGACCACAGAGCCCTGCATGTGGTTTCTGGATGGATCTCCCAGGGCTGCCATAGCAAAGTACTACAACCTGGAGTACGTCCAATACTCAGTTCTGGAGGCCAGAAATCTAAGATCGAGGAGAAGCGGAGTCGGTCCCCTCCGAGATCTGTGATGAAGAGTCTGTCCCATGCCCTGATCCCAGCTTCCAACGATTTGCTGGCAAACTCTGGTGTTCCTTGGCTTATAAAAGCATCGCCCCCTCATCCAAATCTCTACCTGCAAGTTCCCATGGCATTTCTCCCCGGAGACATGCCCGCCTCTTGATTTCCCCTCATATAAGGACCCCAGTTGTTAACTTAGTTAGGGACTACCCTAATGACTTTATGTTAACTCGATCCCCTCTGCATAGACCCTGTCTTCAAATAAGGTCACAGCCTCAGGTCTGGGGATTAGGGTTCCCACACATCTTTTTCAGGGCACATCATTTCTTTCAGAACAGCCTCACTTTTTAAATGGAAACAGCCGTGTTGAAAGTCTCCCATATGCTAATCATAGAAAGGACAGAAAAGTTAGGAACAAATCTACAAAGAAGACATGAATTATCAACGTTCTCACCTCCTTCAATGACCAGAGAGAGCTATCTCTGACCATTACTTGGGGTATATCCCTCTACACTTTTTTCCCCGAACGTAAAGAGATGTGCTTTATCCTTCTTATAAATGAGGTCAGATTTATAGGTTGTCCTACAACCCACCTGTTTGGACAATATCCCATGACAGTAAGCCCGGCCTACATCTTCTCAGTGGTTTCTTATCCCAAAGGGATGCTTTCCTAACTTAATTGCTATTGGCTTTGTTAACTAAGCAACACTTTAGGGTTCTGTTTTGTTTTGTTTTCCAGTTTTTCCTCCAAAAAGCACACTGTGGTGGGCATCTTTGTATGCTCGCCTGAGTATGTCTATGGGATAAGTCCCTCCCATGGGGCGTGGCTAGGTAAAAGGTGTTCAGGGGTCTGGAGGTTCCCTCACCACAAACACTGTCTTCTCTTCCTCGTTCCCCATCAGCCTGGGAGGCCCCTCCTGGCCTCAACGGGGGCAAAGGGCTGCCGAGTCACCCCATGTCTGAGAAAGTTGATGGTGGCTCGTCATCCACAGCCTCTGGTCTCTAGTCCGCTTTGAAAGATGCCAGGCCATGCTGCTGTCTTCTTCTCTGCACCCGACTTCTTCCTCTTGCCCTTATTAAGAGCCCAGGGGCAGTCCGTGGCCTGCTCTGCTGTCTCTCCCATAAACCCCAGAGCTGCGGATATGGACGAGAGACATCCCAGATGGGCATCAGATCGCCTCAAACCCCAGCTCCGGGCTGCAGGAAACGGCGCTGCTTCCTGGAATCCAAAATGAACCAGCCCCCTGATTTGCCCATTTAGGATCCTGGCAGTCGAGTGTTTTATGTTATTTTTTGACAGATCTTGGGCAATTAGTTGTTAATTTCCCCAGAGAGCCAGCGAGCGAAGAGGCAGATGAGCCTCTGTCTCGCGCCCCTCCCCCCGCCCCCCCAAATGCCATCTGTGCTGAGGAGACAGCTGGCCCATTAGCCAGAGGAAGCAGCCTCTGATGAGTGCTGGAGAGAGCACCTGCTTGCAGACTGCCCGGCTGCTGTTGGAAATCCAGCTGCGGGGCGGCTGGAGCCAGGGCCACGGATGGGATGAAGGATGTTCAGGTGGAAGCATTCAGGTCTTGGCCTGGTGCCCCAGCCCAGAGGAGCCTGCCAGCCCCTCCATCATGAGCTCCCGGCATTTTAGAACCCAACAGGTCTTTGGCACGTCTGTGGTCCTACCTCCTCACTGTATAGATAACCCGACTCGAGGATGTCTCGGGGGCCTGACTTGTCCAGATTTCCAGGAAGGTGACAGCAGAGCCAGAATTAGAAGCCAGTACCATCCCAGGGCAGGGCGCCTCTCAAAAGCCTCCCCACCTCATCTCTCTCAGAGCCAGGATCCCCTGGGCAGTGAGTCCATCACTCACGAGCTCTGTCACTTGGGGCAAGTCACTTGCACACGCTGAGCCTCCGTTCCTCCTCCCTGAAGCGGGTAACAGCACGGGCTTCCTCCAATAACGTCACCGTCCTCCGCCTCCTCCCAGGGGAGCCTCGCGGGAGCCGCGGCAGCATGTCCGGGGTGATCAATGGCCAGGAATTTAGCAGAGCCATTCTCAACACCAGCATGCGAAAGGAAGCAGGCTCCGGGGCCACCACCATCCACAGCAGCATCAGCCATGTCCCTGCGAGTGTGGGTAAGTGGGGGGCAGAGCCGCGCCCGCACCTGCGTCCTGAGGCCGTCTCAGGGCCTGACGGCTGGAGGAAACCGGCCTGCCCCTAAGACCCGAGTCCGAACCAAAGTGGATTTAGGTACAGGCCACTTCCTACCCACCCCTCCCCCCTACCTCCCAACAGAACAAAATAAAAATCAGACCGAGACGGTGTGAAATCACCAGGATACATGAATGCAGTCAGATAATGATTTTTGAGATCACTGATGGCCAAGTGAGGATCCCCCCCTACCCACTGTTAAGAGCCGATAGAAAAAGAAGGATGGGGCACCTGGGTGGCTCAGTGGGTTAAAGCCACTGCCTTTGGCTCAGGTCATGATCCCAGGGTCCTGGGATAGAGCCCCGCACCCGGCTCTCTGCTCGGCAGGGAGCCTGCTTCCTCCTCTTTCTCTTCCTGCCTCTCTGCTTACTTGTGATCTCTGTCTGTCAAATAAATAAATAAATAATCTTAACAAAAAAAAAAAAAAAAAGAAAGAAAAAGAAGGATGAAGGGGTATGCCCCCTGGAGGGGGCAGAAAGGGAGAAATGAGGCCAATAAAATTAGCTCGAAGGCCCAGAGCACTGGGGAATATCCGCTCTCAAACGGATTCATCCTAGTGTGCCCTAGCAGATGGGATGTTCTGGAGTGATGTTGCACACCCTGCTGCCTTGCCCTTCGCAGGGCACCCTGAGGGTCCAGAGCAGGGAGAGGGCAGTGCTGACCGGGTCTTTGCCCAAAGCAGCTCCTCCAGAGCTGCCCTTGACCGCAGGTCTGTGTAAACATCGTGGGGTCAGGGAGCTCTGGCCGGGGGTCACTCCAGGCTGGCTGGCATCGGGGGAAGAGTGAAGTGAGAGGCCGCCCAGATGGGGCTGCTGCTTCCCGCTGCCCTTGGAAAAGTAGCTGGTCCCAAGCCAGGTGGGCCAGCCTCCATGTGCTGGAAACAGGTTCTTCTGGCCACGAGCCTGGGTCCTCCAGACCGCTCTTCCGGGGCTCCACGGAGAAGCTCCACCCTCCCTGACCCCAAGCGAGTGGGGTTTCTGCATCCCCAGACTGAGGTGCCCCCTGCCCTGTGAGGAGGGCTGGGCATCACGTGAAGGTCGGGGAATCCATGTCCAGAGCAACTTCTTGGCCCTGTTTCCAAAGTCAATGGCCGTCCTCTCCCAGGCTCTTCTGGAAGGCGTCTATAAGTTAGGAGACTTGATTTCCAGCCCGGTCCAGCCCCTGTGTCCCAGGCTTGGCGGTGGCCCAGTCACCCTTAGGATTCTTGAACTGAGCTGAGTATCGACAAGTTAGCTGCCCGTCTAGTATACTGTATTCTGCTCGTTTTCCCCACGTCTCCATAAACTGGGTATTTGCCTTCGCCCCTTCCCAGGTTCTAATCCAGTAACTGACTCAGGTGATCCCATGGCAGGGCCTGGGCAGGGAGGGAAGGGGCTGAGCCCTCCCGGAGCAATAGGGAGCTACAGAGGGATCTTGAGCAGGAGAGTGGCGGCCCTGAGGACCCAGCCCTGACCCAGCCTCCATGCCCAACCTGTGCAGGTCCTCTAATGCGGGTGCTCGTGGTCACCATTGCGCCCATCTACTGGGCCCTGGCTGGAGAGAGTGGGGACGCCCTGAACGGCCACTCTCTGACAGGCGGCAGCTTCCTGCAGAAGTCACATGTGGAGTTTGCCACAGGTGAGCTGGGGGGTCTCCTCCCAGGTAGGCTGGGTGGGGCTAAGGCCTGAGCCCAGGGCCTCTCCCTCCCGTGGTGACTCCAGGCTGGGCGGGGGTGCGTTGCAGGGGAGCTGCTCACGATGACCCAGGAGGCCTGGGGCCTGGATCCCGATGGCCTCCTGCTCCTCGATGTGGAGGTCAGCGGCGGCGTCCCCGAGAGCCTGGCTGAAGCGGAACTTCAAGTACAGGTGGGGGCCGGCCCCAGTGGGGTGGGGGTGTGCGGGGGAGAAGGGGGGCCAAGAAGGGGATGAGCCGCCCTGAGCATCCCCTCCTGACACCCCAGGAGGAGCAGGGGTGTGGCTTGGCCTGGACTTAGCCTGGTGGGCCCAGCCTCCCCAGTGTCTTCCCCATTTCATAATGAGAATGCCAAAGGGAGGTCATCCACTCAAGGGTGCCCAGCTGGCTGGAGGAGGAGGAGAAAGGCCCCCCCTTGAGTGCGGGGCTGAGGCTCCTGCCCCTTGGAAGCTGAAATCTGACCCTTATCTCCTTCCCTCCCCTCCTCCTCCTCCAC